>VZDJ01000168.1:1219507-1231821 GCA_008694505.1 Cyanoderma ruficeps
GCCACTTTGGCCACAAGGGCACACTGCTGGCTTGTGGAGAGTTTCTTGTCCACCCCCAGGTCCTTCTCCACAAAGCTGCTTCCCAGCAGGTTGGCCCCAACTTGTGCAGTGCCTGGGGCTGTTCCTTCCTGGGTGCAGAACCCTGTGTTGGCCTTTGCTGAATTTCAGAAGGTTCCTCTCTGCCCGTCTCTCCAGCCTGCTGAGATCCCTCTGAGGGGAGGCATCAACCACCTCATCCAAGTCACTGATGAACAAGTTCAACAATAGTGGGCCCAGGAGTGAACCCTGGGGGACACCACTAATGATGGGCCTCCAACTCTGCCACTGTTCTCTCTGACCAGCTTGATGTTGGGATGTTGGTATTCCCAAGCTCCTTTGCTTGCTGAGCTTTTCCTGCCCTGGCTCTGAACAGAGATCTCTACCATATCCTAAAAGTGAGCCCTTGATGCCTGTAATGGGACATGCTGTTGTAAATACCCCATTGTCAGAGCATCAAGGGTGTTTTTGTATGTAAGAATGTACATTCTTTTGCTTTTTAATAATGTGGAAACGCCTTTGGAGATCATGGCTCCTGGGACACAGTCAGTTCCTATGGCAGGGAGCCTGTATTCACTCTTGAATATTCACTCTTGAGTACAGAATCACATGATCACAGTATCAGTTAGGCTGGAAAAGACCTCTGAGATCATTGGGTCTAAGCTATGAGCCAACACCACAATGTTAACTAGATCACAGCACTGAGTGCCACATCCAGTCTTCCCTTATGCACTTCCAAGGACAGTGACTCCACCACCTCCCTGGGCAGCCCATTCCTATGCCTGATCACCCTTAATGTGGAGAAATTAGTCCTAAACAGCTTAAAGCCTCCAGGCAGGTGTCATGTACCAGCTGGAAAAGAGAGCTGACCTTCATACAGGTACAGGTTGTTCAGTCAGCCTGTGTGAGCCTCAGAATTGGAGACTTGTGGGTGTAGGAAAGGACTCTGGAGAGTGTCTGGTCCAAGCTCCTTGCTTATACAGGGGCAGCAGGAACAGGTTCCTCAGGATCTTCTGCTGGGTTTTGAGTATATAAGGATGGGGCCACCCAACTTCTTTGAGCAACCTCTTCCATCTTCACAATAAAATGTCTTTTTTCTATGTTTAAGCAGGAAAGCCTAAGGAGAAAAGGATCTGCCAAGAGTGCTGGGCTGTGGTTTCTGCACACAGACACCAAAACTGCCTTTAAAGCTCCTGGTTGTAGCCCCACAACGTTAAAGCACACCTGGAAGATGACCTTACATTGATTTTCCCCCTTCCCATGCCAACAGCCTGTTCAGGATGCAGTACTGTATTTCAGCCTGTGTCTTCTGCCCCTTCTGTCACCAGAAGACTCTGGTGGTGTCTTCTGTTTGCCTCTGTACACACTGATATGATCCCCCTGAGCCTCGTCTTTATAGGTTGAGTGACCCGGCTCTCTCAGCTTCTCCTCATATGTCAGATCCTCCAGTCGCATTGCCATAAAATCACAGGATGTTTTGGGTGGGCAGGGACCTTAAAAATCATCCAGTGTGAATCCCCTGCCATGGGCAGGAACACCTTCCTCATTCCATTTCCCTAATAGTACCTAATAAAAGAATATGGCATCAATGAAAACAGCTCTTTAGCATGAGGTGTTAAAATTCTGCCTCCCAACCAACTCTGATATTTAAAGGTCATCTGTTTCATGCAAGACATAGTGTTAGAGCAAGCAGACCCATCAGCCCAAACATTGTTACAGGATTTGTTTTACATTTTAATATTTCCAGACCATTTGGATTCTTGAAGGCCCATAGACAACTTCCCACTAGGTCATGTAAGCTTACACACACTCTATCACTTAACTTTGTCATCACTTACAAGAAACACCTTGTCTATCCTTGGTCTTCCTTTCCTGTGCCTTTCCCACTTGCCTCAGTGGGCATGAGGACCCCCAGCATGCTGTTAGCAAAGCCATCACTTTGGAGACAAAGCAGGCACCAGGACAGGACCAGTTTTAGCTTTTCCCAAGATGACTACAATACTTTTCTCTTAAACCTCTGAAAACCAGCTTCAAGAGATTACTTTTCTTTCTTGTTTCTGTATCACCCTGTTTCTCTGGGTATTTGCCCCACATTTGTGTCTTTGTCACTTGTTCCTGTGTCACAGGGATGCTGCGAATTTTCAGGTACTGCAGGCAGCTCTTTAATCAGAGTCACAGAATGTCCTGAGCTGGGAGGGACCCACAGCCCAGCCCCTGGCCCTGCACAGACACCCCAACAACCCCACCCTGGGCATCCCTGGCAGAGCTGTCCAAAGGCTCCTGGAGCTCTGGCAGCCTCGGGGCCGTGCCCATTCCCTGGGGAGCCTGGGCAGTGCCAGCACCCTCTGGGAAAGGACCCTTTCCTGATATCCAGCCTGACCTTCTCTGGCACAACTCCAGCCATTCCTTCAGTCCTGTCCCTGGTCACTGGAGAAAATATGTTGATCAGACACATTTGGTGTTGCTGTAATACTGAAGCTGGTCTCCCACCAAATTCTTCCTTCTTTTGCTGCAGACTTTTGCTTTGGTATTCCTGTCATATCAGACTATCCACTCTGGGATGCTTTTCCTTAACATGAAGCTGGAGCACATGGATTGCTGATGGCTGTGCCTGCACTGCCCCAACACCTTCCTCACTGCCCAGGACTCACCTAGACCAGCCTCCTGTCCTGAGACAGGATAATGATATTTTTATATCATCCCCAGTTATATGTGTCTATGCTGTTCTTAAAAACCACCATGGACAGACTCCCTCCACAGCGTCTTCAAGTGCCTGACAACAAAATATCTTCACCCTTCTTGCTGAGACTTAACCCAATGACTGTTGCAGTGTCCCTGAGGACACAGCAACTCCATGTTCCCTGTGTGATAACCCACAGGCCTTTGGAATATCACTGTGCCCCTTCTTGTCTTGTCCCCACAGCCTTTTTTTTCAAAACATGCAAATCCAGCCCCTCCAACCTTTTTGTTCTCAATTCCATTGCTGTCTTCTGTACCTCACTTAATGTCCATATTCCTAAAGCTCAGTGCCCAGTTCTGGGCATAGCACTTCCATCAGATTCCTGGGCAGTAACAGACCAGCTCAGGTAATTCCCTAATGCCTCATCCATACCATATCTTTTGACACATTCTAGAATAAGATTCCCTGCTTTCTTTGTCAGTAATACTTGGGCAATGTGTTTTATTGATGACAAATACCCTGAGATACTTGACGATCAAAAATCCCAAGATTCCCTTCAGCTGGGCCGCTGGTGAGTAACACAAAACATAATGTTGTGCATGATGCTTGGAAAGCCTCAGGAGAAAAGGATCTGCCAGGAATGCTGGGCTGTGGTTTCTCCATAGAGACACCAAAATGCTGCCTTTGAAGCTCCTGGTTGTAGCCTCACAACATCAAAGCACATCTGGAAGATGGCCTTACATTGATTTTCCCCCTTCCCATGCCAACAGCCTGTTCAGGATGCAGGACTGCCCTATTCTTTCTTCTTCCTTGCTTTCCTTGTGAATTAATTAACTTCCAGAAATGCAAGAGTGCTGGTGCATTACTTGTTAATTAGTTGTTACCAATTACATTTTGCCAAGACCAGGTGGAACTTGTATCTTTGATCTGATATTTTGGGGGAAACGTCCTACATGAATTTTGATAAAAAAAGCATAGTCTGGGTTAAAAAGCTTATAGAAACACACAGAATGAAAGATTTCTTCTACTTTTTTTCCTGATTTTATTGAAGAGCAGCAGTTGTGACAATAAGGGAGAGGCCTATGAGACAGCAGGTCAAATAGAATTCTAACTTCAGTAACTAAAGCTCAGATCCTTAAAGGTATGAATCTGAGTGCCATACAAGTATTGTGCAGTTACCCAAGTTTACAGGGATGAGCAGTCACAGTTTGGGAGGAATAAACTTCAAATGCAACCTTGAATTTCGGGGGATGGCACAGTGGAAATCCCAATCACAGGAAACACCCTTGTGGAGGTTGTGAGTGTGTTTTTGAGTATTATTCAGCCCTCCAAACAAATTTCTCATGGATTTGCCTGGTTGAATTCCAAGCCCTGCTCTCGGGCTCGCTGTGATGCTGAAGCCAGACTGTGCCACGGTGCTAAAACATAAAGACATCACATCTGTTTGAAGTAGACACATCTAAACTGAAGTTATGGAATCATACATGGCTCATGTTCAGCCTGAGAAAGAGAAGGGTCCAGGGAGACCTTAGAGCCCCTTCCAGTACCTAAAGAGGCTTCAAGAGAGCTGGAGAGGGACTTGGGACAGGGGATGGGGGGACAGGATAAGGAGCAATGGCTTCCCACAGCCAGAGGGCAGGGTTAGATGGGATATTGGGAAGGAACAAGTGGTGAGGCCCTGGCATCCATTGCCCACAGAAACTGTGGCTGCCGCATCCCTGGAAGTGTCCCAAGACTAGATTGGATGGAGCTTGGAGCAACCTGGGATAGTGGAAGGTATCCCTGGCAGGGAATGGAACGACATGGGCTTTAAAGTTCCGTGCCACTCAAACCGTTCTGGAATTCTGTGATTCCTGTGGATTGTGACTGGGAAGAGCCGTGGAAACAATTCCGGAGGATCGGATGCAGCGGCTCGGAGCGCTCCCGATCCCGGGGATCCGCGTGTGCCCCCGATCCATGGGGGATCCCGAAGGAAAGCCGCCCCCGCCGACGCCAGAGGGCGCCCGCGCTCAGCAGCCCGAGCCCGCGGCGGGAGCGAGACCGGCCGTGCCCGGACGGGACGGCGGCATTCCCTGAGCCATTCCCTGAGCCATTCCCTGTGCCATTCCCTGTGCCATTCCCTGTGCCATTCCCTGTGCCATTCCCTAAGCCATTCCCGGGGACTGCCCGGCCGGGACAGCGGCATTCCCTGTGCCATTCCCTGTGCCATTCCCTGAGCCATTCCCTGAGCCATTCCCTGTGCCATTCCCTGTGCCATTCCCTGAGCGATTCCCGGTGCCATTCCCTGTGCCATTCCCGGGGACTGCCTGGGACAGCGCTGCACAACTCTGCAAACAGGCCGGACACAGCAGCCTGGGCCCCAGCAGCCCAGGGGTTTCCTCCTTTCTTCTGCACCTCGTTTGGAAAAGGAATAAGTGGGGGCACGGTGGCTCGTGGTACAGCTCAGAGCACTATTTTTTCCAGAATATTGGAAGATCAGTCCGCTCTCAGTTCAAATTGACCAGAAACAGCGAGTACAGAAGTTTATGGTTGAAACCACTTGTGCATTTGTCCGGAAGGGAAGTTTATTTCAGAAGAGGGGAAGGCAGGACTTTGTTCTTCTCCTGACTCTCTTACAGCTCTTTGCTGTAATTTGAACATTGTGTTTGCAGACCTTTTCAACAGTTACTGAACAAACCAGGTATTCAAATTTCACCAAAAACTGTAGGTGTGGAGAGCCCAACTTCCCCTCTGTCACAGCTTAGTTTGCTAAATTTTCTGCCTGGACAACCATAGAGAGTGTCCTTTGAAGTGAATGCTTTATCCAATGTGTGAGAAATGCTTGTGTTGGGAACTCTAGCCTTTGCCATGTAACTTTTATGGTCGGATTTCTGCCAGCCTGCTTTGGTAGCCACCGTGCAGAGACTGTGCAGGAGCTCCCTGGAACTCTAAAGCACAGGTTGTTGCTGTTAATAGCTCTGCTTGACAAACATCACAGAAAAATCCATTTGGGAATAAAATAATATGCACACAGAGCTTTTGATAGTTTCCCTTTCCAATACAGATTTAAAAAAAGAAAGAGAAAGAGAGAAAACATATTTGGATATTAAAAAAGCCAGGAAAAAGAACACACAGCTTGGACAAGCTGTGGCTGAGAAAAATCAGGTGAGGCTGGGTTGGTCCTAGAGCCAAGAAAAAGGTTCATGTTCAGTCCCTCTTGCACACAAGGAACAAAGGACTCTGCCTTTGTACATAATCAAAACTGCATCAATATTCCCTGTCTCCGTCAGCTTTTTCTCCTCCTACAGAATACAGGAGCAAGACTCACAATTGTAGAGGTGTCACTTTTTTCACTGGAGACTTTCCTTCCCTTGAAGGCTAATTGAGATCAAAAGTGTTCAAAGCACCACTGCAGTTCTTGGCTCACATCTTACTCTGGAAAATTGTCACGAGCTGTGGTCCAGGCCCACCCTGTGAACAAAACATTTTAATTGCATCCATTGAAGGAGGGAGTAAATCCTGACTGAATTGCCAGGAAACACTCTGTTCCAGGTCTATATTACAGCAAGCTGCATGTGGATAAAAATACTGAAGATATGTCTAGGAATGATACAAGAGCATAAAAAACCTTTTCCTGATCTCATGGAAATATCATCTTCTGTCACAAGTTGTGAGTAGGAGGAAAATGGATACACATGGACAGGCTTTAGGTTATTTTCTTGTGGCAGCCCCTTAACTGGAAGTTGGAAATACCTACTGGCAATAATTGGTAATATGAACCAACAACAGGGTTTAAGTGTTTACAGACCCTAATTATATCTTGGTTCTGAAATTCCAGCAAAGTCCTTGATGAAAATAAAAACAATTAGATCCATTTTTAAGCTGTCACACATCTGTGAATGCAGATATTTCACTGAAACAGCTCGTCTTCCTATTACCTAAAGTTTTAAGTGATTGACTTAAGGCCAGTCGAAATAAATCTGCAATAGAGGAAAAAAACAAATGTTGAGTGGGTTTTAAAACCCCATTTTAAGCCATTCCCATCTCCCACAGACCACGGATGCTTTGTTCAGTGTGCAAGGCTTGCCACTCTAGCAGCACCCAGAGTTTTGCAGGGACAGATGCACTGGTCAGACCAGGTGACTGCATCAGCACACACAGAAGGGGGCTGTCAGCTCCAGGAGAAAAATCAGGGGGATTGGTAAGAGTTCTGTGCAGTCTCTTTCTAATTAGCACGTTACTGTACAAGGTAGGAAAAAATTGCAAACACTGGTGCAGTCAGCTGGGCTAAGGACACTATGCAACTCGCCCACATTCCTAAATGGGATTTCTGTACAGCTGTGGTTGGAAAATGGAGGCTCAGTGGTTTTTGTACACAGTGAAAAGAATAATGAAAAGTGTTATTTTGGGCATATCACAGCCTTGCTCACAGAAATGCTAATGTTGCCTCCAATATCTTGAAGTTGCTGGCCTGAAAACAAACTTGTTTTCCTATCACTCTGGCAGTAATGATCTGCTTTGATTCTGTGAACTATTAAAAAACCAAAAAAGTCAAAAATAATATTTGGTTCTTCGATCTTATTTTCAAATGGTAATATCATGGAAGCAAGCTGGAAATGCCCTTCCTTCACAGGGAGAGGAAATTGCTCAGTCCATGAAAGTTGGTGTATTTGGCAAATTTTGAAAGCCTTTCCCTTGCCTCAGTAGTGACAGCAGACCCACAGAAAGCTTTCAGTAAACCACAAAGGAGCTGATTTGGTTAACGAGGGGATGCTTTCAGTAGTCACACATTTTAATACATTCCAGCCATGGACGAGCAAAAAAAGTCTTTGAGGAGTCCCTGTGTGTCTGCACCCAGCATCACACTATCTCAGACAGACCTTGGGCTTCACACAACACCTCAGCTGACCTGGGAGCATGGAATGCTGCCCCTCTGAGGCTGCTGGTGCCCCTGGAAAGCCAGGAGAGGATCTGCCAGAGATTTTTTGTGAGGCTGCACAGGTGTTGTGGCAGTTCCTGGGACTGAATCCTCCCCCACAATACTCTTTCCAGCTGTGGCCTTTTGGAACATGGAGCCAGGAGAAAACACTTGGAACCGCTGACACTTTGCCCCAGGGTCTGAGAAGATGAGTGTCCAATTGCCGTTCATTTCTCGCTGGAATATCTGGAGCACACGTGGGGGCTCTGTACAGGGTGCACCAGTGCTCAGCCTTCTTTAGGAACAAACTCTGAAAAATGGGCAGTTTTGAAACAAAATGTAATAATTTTTGAATTATCCAGAGTTCAGATGGATCTGAGAGGTAGGTGAAGGTGATGAAAATAAGAAAAATAACTTTGAAGCTAACAGGCAGAAGATTCAGTTATTCAATGAAACAGGATAAATGTATCTTAGATGAATATCAGACAGGGCCTTCTCTACAAACAATAATATTTTTAGCCTGTTAGATTCATGGAATTGCCTTAGAAATCCTAACATCAGGTCAACCTGTCTTTAAGGTACTAAAAAAATTTACAAACTGTTGGGCCAAGAATGTGGCTTCTGTTTCTTAGGAGCAGTTTGAAAAGAAATGCACAAAGATTGTTTATAGCGTGAGCATGCAGGCACCGCTATCATTAAAATCCATATTCAGAAAAATAACACTTGATTTGCTCCAGACACAGACGAGTGTCTGGACCTCGTGCTAGTGACAAACTAGCTTAGACAAGATGCTAATCCTGGGAACTGAGGGTAATTTCAGTGCCTGTTGTCCCCGGGGAGTCAGAAGTCTGCAGGATCCAAATGTCTGGGAGTTTAAACCCGAGCCTGTGCTTGTGCACAAAAGTAAAGAAAGATCATAGAATGCTTTGGGTAAGAAGGGACCTTAAATCTCATCTCGTTCCAATGCCCAGGATTTCCCATAGGAAATCTTTCCCATAAGAATAACCATGGCTGTGTTTGCTTTGCTAACAGCACCTTAGGCAGAACCAGACGGCATCAAACACAGCGGGGAACCCTCACGGAGTGTTCAGGGCACATGGGCACATCTGGATCTGCTGGATCTCAGCTGCTGGGCAGCTCCTACAGCTGGGACTGTGACACCCTGGTCCAAATAGCTGGAGGGAAGATCCAGCTGCAGCTGGGAGAGGGAATTCCAGAGGCAGCCTCATGTGTCCCTTCCTCCCTCCCCTTCACAGACTCTCGCAGCAACAGGTTCTGGGCACTCAGGTCTGTGACTGGAGCTTTTACAGAATGGAAAGAACAAAACTGTCTCCCAGCTCCATGTTTGAAGGAAACCTGAATCCCTTCAAAGAGCAAGAATCCATGCTCCCTTTCCCTCCTCTGTGGTGTTCAGTGTGTGTATCCTGAATCAGCCCTGTTTATCTGCAGGAGCTGATGTCCCGTTCCAGCAAGGTACATGGCAAGGGAGTGTGGCTCTGGCTGCTGCTTCTCTCTTCAGTCTCTGCAGGTGATGGACAGCTGCAGAGAAAATATTCTGTGTTACAGCAATAAGTCAAACAGACACAGATTATTGGTCGCAAACCAACAGATTGCTCACAAACAAATAAAGAGGTGAAGATAAACAAAACTGACACCGCTCTAAAGCAAAAGAAGCCCCAAAAACCAACCAACCAACCCCAAACCCAGCAGCAACAACAAAAAAACCCCAAACAAACAAAAACCAGAGAGAGAAAAAGAAAAAGAGGGAAAAAAGATAGCAATTAGCCTTATCCTGGTGGGCACTGGAGCAGAGGAGACCCTCCTTAGGGTCTGTGGGATACACAGGAAAGGGAAGAGCAAAGGCTGCAGATAAGCCCGGGGTTTCTACCCACTCATCTAATGGGGTTTGTCTTTGAACTGCAAATACAAAACCAAATACAAATTGGTTCCCAGCTCTGGGTTTGAATAGAAGGATGCAGGTCCAGAAAAGAAAGGCATTTGGTGGAAAAGAGAACCAGGCACCCCTTCTGCCAGTAGCACCATCATCTTCCCAGTGCAGCTGTCTGGCAAACTCTGGGCTTCCAAAGAGTAATTTCATTACAAGGGAATTTCATTATATTCCCATAATAGTATTCTTTCCCATAAGCTTTACCATTTTATGGTAAGAGAGCCATGACATTTCTAACAAGTAAACATCTGCCTTTGCTTTGAATATTTTTGTTTCTACAGAGACAAGTGAGAAAGAAAACAGAAGTCAGGAGCCTAAGTTGCAGAAGTGAAAACCATATTTCTTCTATAGATGCCTTGATCTCTAAATCATCTGAAGGCATGGGCAAAGCAGCTGAAACGTGCCTGAAGATTTATGATGCGTTGCTTCACACCCAGCTGCTTTGTTGCCCTCAAACACTACACTCTCACTTGGCTGTATTTTCCAGTCCATGCAATGGATCTTAATTTTCAGTCGGATGTTAGCATAAGAATAAGGGTGCCACAAAGATTTATCCATCCCCATCTACATCTTGAAAAGGTTCCAGATATTTACGTACTAAAATATGCTCTAAGTGCATATATTAAGAGCTCGGAGGTTTTCACAATTTGAAGGCCTTTAACAGCACCCTTGAGAGCACCTTTCTTTTTTGCTGACTTTCTAAATGAGGATGCAACAGTCATGGCCAAGGCTGGACCCAAATCCCACAGGAAGATGATGTTTACTTGAAACACTCAAATGATTTAGCCCAGGAGGCTGGTTTGAATCATGCCCTGGTGAAGGGACATGATTTTGGCTCAGTGGAGGGAGATTGTTCATTCTATAATGAAACCCTTTCTTCAGAGAAGCTCCTTTCAGGAGTTCCAACGTGACTGTTCTGGCATTTCCCCCCTGGCCTGTGAGCACCATGTCTTCGCAGCAGGACTGGGAAAGGAGTAAAATCCCTTTCTACATACTGCTTTCCCCTGAAAAATTTGCCCATAGTTGGGAACCCCATGCACTAAAGCATCTTGGATCATCTCACTTCAATTCCATTTCCTGTCAGGACAAACCCCAGCTTTGCCGTGGCTGACACGGGGTTTGTGGCTATTGTTCTGCTCTGGATTACACATTGCTCCCAAACCACAGGCTGCAGAGCCCAAAAATGCTAATGTTCAGCACTTCCCTGCCGTTTGTATCTCCTTCTTTTTGGCACCCCTTGAGGACACAACTGAAATGATTTTCTGAGCTTGGTGCCACAGTTCACATGGACAGGACAAGCATAGGTTTGTGCTGTAACTCAAGACACTGGGTGAGAGGCAACAGGCAGCCCAGCCAGGAAGCCATTTGGAAAGAGGTGTCTGAGGGGGACAGAAGTTCCTGCTGTCCCTTCTGCATAGGAGGAGCTGGGAATCCTTCATTTGTTGAAAGATTTCTCCAATAATCAACTTAAGTCTCTTGCAGTAAGCAGTCTGCTGTCCCAAAGTTACTTCACTTTCTTGCCAGGAGGGGAGAAAATCCAATTCACTGCCTATTGCTATCACTGCCTTTTTCTAGGAGAAAGAGACTGTCCTGTGTCATGACCAAATTTATGACTTTATTATTGCTGCAGCTGTCGTGAAGCCAAACCACGGTAAACAGCAAGGAACAGTAACCCAGGACAGAGATAAATCCAGCCCGTAAAGTCATGATTAGCTAATCCGTTCATTGATAACTTGGAGATTTCTTTTGTCCTGTCTCTTGCCTTTCCTCTGCACATATCTCTCTTTTAAACACAATCTTGAGCTCTCCCCTTTCCCAGAGATGAATGAGCACGTGGTAGGCTGGCCCTGGCTGGACACCAGATGCCCACCAAGCCTCATGGAAATGCCTGAGACAGCATCCACATGGAGCAATCCATGAGGTAATTCCTTAGACTGTTTCCCTCATGTCCATGGCTTTTTCACAGCGTGGGCTCTGTAAGTACATAGGAAGACAATTCCTGCCCTGAGAGATGTAGAAACAAATATGTAGAGTCATTCTGACCATTTTCTCTTTGGGGATGCATCTTGTGCTTGCAGCCATGTGTTTTATCCAGGTCTGATCCACAGGTATAAATCCTGGGATCTGGAAGTTTACCTGCCTGCTCTACCTGACGTGGCATTAAAAAAGTTCTGACAATTGCTGTAATTTTTAATACACAGTGAAATTTAGAAAACCCAGATCAATAGTCATATTTTTTCTGAACAGGTAACAGCAGAAGGATTCTCTGTGGAAAATCTAGGACAAAGTCTCTTAATATCAGAAAATAAAAATCCTCTTTTACGGTGATAATTGAAACCATTTGTTGCAAGAAACTTGAACCTGAAATGAAAATAGAAATAGCATCCTGGTCATACATTTCCTCGGAGAACTTCAGTTTTCAGACAGGAAGCAAACACTTTTACAACTCAAACCAATAGCAGATTTCCTGAAAAATATAGCTCATTTCCACATACTTACTACCAAGAAGTATTTTTAAACCTCAGTATGAAAAATTGAAGTTCAATATTGCTTTACAGGAGATCTGATAATTCCCAGCGCGTGATATTCATCGTCTGGTAATAAAGTCAAATTTTTTATCAAGGAACATTTCTCACTCTTTTTGTTGTCACCTTTGGCCTCACCAGACAACTTTTTGCTATAGCTTTAACACATCTATCATGTGGTTTAAATGAGGTTTCTGTGCCACTTTGAGTCCTCAGAAAAAAAAAAAA
>VZDJ01000168.1:1232176-1277167 GCA_008694505.1 Cyanoderma ruficeps
CACCTCAAGATGAGGAAGAAATTCTTTCTTGTGCAGTGACCGAGCACTGAACAGGCTGCCCAGGGAGGGTGTGGAGTCTCTCTCACTGGAGATATTCCAGACCCCTCTGGACACACTCCTGTGCCCTGGGATGGCCCTGCTGGAGCTGGGAGGTGGGACCAGGTGCCTCACTGTGATCCCTTTCAGCCTGACCCATTCTGGGATTCTGTAATACAGCATTGTCTACTTCTGCCTCAACATTTTCTCTTTTGGTCTGCTTTATCTTTTATGCACAGCAATATATAAAAGATTCAGAAGGTGCTTTTGTGCATAACAAAGACACTTAAACCAGGAAAGGAGACATGAGGACTTTAGGGTATGGGTGGCAAGCTGCCACATCTGCTGTTCACTAGACCACACTAAAATCCATAAATTATCTGTTTAAAAGTTTAGGCAATGTAAGTGCAGAGTGATGCAGTTAGCTGAAGACTCTTCAGTGAGGGATGAAGAAAGGCAGCACCATCACAGCAGAGAACATGCCATGGATAATCCCCTTGACTCTGTGGTGCACATTGTGGGATATCCTGGACATCCTGCTGGCCAGAGTTGGATGCTTAAATTAACGCTCCAGGGAGAGCCAGTCCTGAGAGGGGGGGTGACAAGATTGCACTGAAAACCGTGAAACAAATGCCAGCAGCAGCAATGTGACTCCTGCCCTGGGAGCTGCGTTCCCACAGGGCTGGCACAGCCTCCTGTCTGTCACCTTGCCAAAATGATTTATCCATTAAAGAACAGCTGAGTTCTGCAAAGGTCAGTGATCAGGTGTAGGGTCGGGATTCCTGAATTACTTGCTCTTTACTCTCTCTGGGAGGTTGTCCAAATTGGTGAGGATTGGATTCACAGCAGCCTTGAGAAAAAGCCCGGCTGGAATCAAACTCCTGAGTCATGTGTGCCTGAGGTGTCCAGTGCAATGGGTCAGTGCAGTGAGATGGACCAGAGCTTCAGGGCCTGGAAAAGGATTTTCGGAACAACATGTTCTGAGGGAGCTACAGAGTGACTGGGGAGACAAAAATGTACTTTTCAAATCTCTCCCTCATCTAATGCTTGGTGGGCCATAAATATTTTTTAATAGAAGGCTGCTGCATTTCAAATACTTTGTTTGATTGGAAGAAAAGCCCAAACCCCTTAACAATTGCAGTACCATTCTGCTCAAATATTCCAGTGAGTCATAGCTTGTACTGCATAGAGCCCCCCTCTGCACCTCCAGGGAAATTTGATGTGCTTATCTTCAAGATCAGCAGGCAAAACATGCATAAAATGGGCAGGGGGGTGGTGGGGCACCCAAAGGCTTTGAAAATCCTTTCCATTTCAGGCCAGTTGTGGGGATCTCTTGGGAATGCTGGGAGAAGATTGCCTGTGCAGTTCCAGCAATCCCAAAAGGTGACACAGTTTAGGAGAAATATCCCTTCCTCAGCGAGCAGCTAGATGCCATCTTCCTCAGCCATTTCCCACATTCCTGATTAATTTTGACTCCTGTTCCTTTGTTTTTATCTTTTTGCTTCACAGTTTTTCTTTTGAATGTTGCTGCTCCTCCTTTAGCTTTCACATTACTTAAAATTATATAAATGGTGTTTAGGATAATCTGCAGCATTTAAAAGGATCCCAGGTTGTAATAATATCTCTGGCATTGTTTTAAAGGACAGGAATGAGGGCAGAAGATGGAACAAGAAGATGCATCTGTCCTGGACAAACAGCACTGGTTTTCTTTGCCAAAAATACAACCTTCAAAAGGAAGACTTCAGGAGAGGGATCTTGGATATGGAAAAGTAATGCTGTTATAGAAACTCTAAATATAGTGAGAGGAAACCAGAAACAGGGGTGGCATGTCTGGGGAGCAGGAGGATCTGGTGAGGCAGATTGTCCTTCTACATGAAGATATTTAATGTAATTCATCCCATCTGCAAGCACTTCATGCACTCATGCAAAACTCCATTCTGGGGATTATCGCATTATTCCTCGTGAGGTTTTGTCTCACTAATGACTCAGTGCTGTTGCTCCAGTCCTTGCCAGTGGCTCTGAGAAGCAAAGGACTAAGAAACCACTGACACTCCAGGCTGAGGAGAAACTCATAATCACAGCTTGAGAAGGTTACACCCAGGAAACTCAAGATGTTTCCAACTGGCCGTCAAGAAAGAAAGAATTAGAAATGTGAAGCAACATATTCCCTCCCAAAATTTATCTCTGCAACTAGAATGGATAATTATCATAAATATTGCAACAAAAAGCATCCACCCATCCCTCAGTCTCTTATGCCATTAGGATCTATAAAGTTTGGTTGTCTTCTCTGTAAAAATCACAGAAAATAATTGAGTTTCTGGACAATTAATCCCTTATGATCAAAAGTAGGTTCAAATCGTTGTTTTGGCTTTGAGAAAAGATTTGATGTCTTTGTAACTGAAAGATTGCAAAATCAAATGGTTCTCCAGGCAGTGACATCTCTTTTTCTACCAGAAAGACTTTAAGGAAATGAAATAGTCTCTGTAAGGTTTTAATAACAACAGAAAAATTCTGATTTGACAAAAAAGGTTCCAAACATGAAACTCGATTTTCAAGTTGAGACAAAGATAAATAGCTTCAATCTTCATTCTTTTAATTGCATTCTCTTTTCTGAAATTCCAACCACATTGTTTGTTTCAGTGCAATCCCAAACAAAGCTTTATTTATTGAGATGAAACAGAGCCATCTGCAAAAACAGTATTTCTGACTATAAAATATGTTCCTTGTGTTCAAAAATGTGTTAATGTTTAGACTGACAAATGACAAAAAATAAGAAAATAGCCAAGTTTCCAGAAGCACTGAAATATCTTTCACATTGTTTGTTACTTAAATTGCAATGGTACAGGTATGCTAATTTGTTCCTTCATTCCAGTAAGAAATTAAAGAAAAGAACAAGTGTAAATATGAGAGACTTACACAAGATTGTGCCTATTACTGGGGGAAAATTAAGTTATCTGGAGTATATCCAGAGAACGGAATGGAGCTGGGGAAGGGTCCTGGAGCACCAGGACAGGCTGAGGGAGCTGGGAAAGGGGCTCAGCCTGGAGAAAAGGAGGCTCAGGGGGGACCTTGTGGCTCTGCACAACTCCCTGACAGGAGGGGACAGCCAGGGCAGGGTGAGGCTCTGCTCCCAGGGAACAGGGACAGCCTCAAGTTGTGCCAGGGAAGGTTTGAATTGGACATTAGAGGAAATTTCTTCACGGGTGTACTAGTTTGAAAACAAACCAGCAGGAGATTCCAAATCAGAACTACAATTTAATAAGAAAATTAAAATAAAGGCAGAAAACATTGGCCTAAACTGACAGAGTCAGATACAACCTGACACCCTGTTGGTCAGGGTGATGGTAGCAGTCCCATTAAATGGTGGCTGCAGTCCTGCTGGTGTGACAGTTGTGGTTCTGTTGAAGTGGTGATCCTGTAGAAGGGTCTGGTCTTCCTCTGAAGGTCCAGTGGAGGTTATGTAGCTCCTGTCCCCTGGGAATCCAGCAGGTAAGGCTGCTTGTGGTGTTCTAATGCTCAGATTATATCCAGGTAGGAATGCTGGGTTCCTCCCCCTGGGTGGAGCATCTCCCAATGGAATGATGGAAATGATGAGTCATGCAGTGAGGCTTGATGGCCCATTAACAGAAGATATCCCCAGAGGGAGTTATCAGGGATGAGCCATGGAAGAGATAAGAACACTGCCCCAGCTGTTCTTAAGAGTTTATGGAGATGGTGATAGCAAACATACTTGTGGTTACACCTTACACTGTCCCAAGACAATGGGAAAGGTGGTAAGGCATTGGAACAGCTGCCTAGGGAAACAGTGGAGGCTGTTTCAAAAAAGGCATTCAAAAAACATGGATGTGGCACTTTGTGAACAGTGGTCCTGGGATCACAGTTGGATTGATGATCCTGGATTCCAGCCCCAGTGGTTCAGGTTCTATTCTATTTAATGGAAAATCAAGGGAAGACACAACAAAGTGAAAAGCAGCAGGTTTTCTTACCTCAGTGATATAGATTGAAAGTCATAGACATGAAATGAAACTGTGGTTAAGAACTGAAGAGGATCCAGAACAGGGCTAGAGAGTCACAAGACTAACAGGAACATTTGTATTTACCAAGAAGTGGACAGACATTTGAGAAGCTGACTGAGAAATTCTGACCTGTGAGCTGAGCCCTCTCCAGGTGTCAGCGTGAAGCTCCTGGTGATAACACCTGGGCTGGCTGAGTCCCTGGCCTAGGGCACAGCAGCCCATTTTATGTATTTACAGCTTGTGTTCCAGCTGACCCTTATGCACTTTTCCATCTCTTCAGATAAGGAAAAAGTGTCCCCTCACTATCTGCATCATCTCCTGGATCACTGATTTTGCAGTAGCAGTAGTACTAAGGTATAGTCTGGATTTCTTTTTTAGAAGAAATCCTATAAATCAGGTGGGTTTTCAGTGCTTCATTGGATGCACTCAGGTCTGGTCAGGTTATTCACAGCAAAATGGGGGACATAAAAGAAACTCCTGTAAATTTGTTCTGTGTAATGCAGAGAAGAGAATTTTCCTGTTCCCAATGCAGAAGTCAGAAAACTGAGAACAGAAGCATGTAATACAAATGGCATGCACTGGAATAAAAGAAATTAAGACCTGTGCATCACCTGAGGTTACTCCAAACATAACATGGAAATAGTTTGCTCTTCCCTGCCCACTTATTCTTAAAATATTCTTAACATATTTGCCCACACCGTGATCTTTAAGTCTTATATTTCAAAGGGATGAAAAAAGTGGTCTTTTTAGCCTAGCAAAAAACTAATTCAACATATTATATACATTAGTTTTTATCTACAAAGGACGTATCAGCCTTGCCTCCATGTTTATTAAATATTTTTATGATGTAATATCCCTCTTGCTTCTTGCTTGACTTTTTGGTTTTAATGCAGTTGGCATGGCTTGAGTATAGCTGCAGCAAAACACATTTTGATTCTTTCAATGTGTGAAGGAAAAACACAAGAGACCATCAAAACATCAATGTTAAATGGATAAATCTGGGGTAGAGCTAATCCTTATTCCCTGGGATATAGGACCTGGAAGTACATGGAATGGTTTGTGTTGGAAGAGATTAAAGATAATCCAGTGCTATCCCCAGCCATGGGCAGGGACACCTTCCACTATCCCAGGCTGCTCCAACCCCCATCCAGCCTGGCCTTGGACACTGCCAGTGATCCAGGGGCAGCCACTGCTGCTCTGGGCACCCTGTGCCAGGGCCTGCCCACCCTCACAGGGAAGAATTTCTTATACCTTTATCTGTAGGACAGAATTGTCAACAGCAAAACCTTATGGAATCAGAACAATCACAGATGAAAAATAATGAGCCCCGGTAAATCACCCAGTGCAAATGCCCTCAGCCATTAGACCATTGTCTCCCTCATGAGAAGGCAAAGAGCCTGGAGCTAGATGTACTGATATATTACCTCTGCACAGCTCTACTGCCACAGGTAAGGGCAGATGTTTGAAATCCAAGTCTACAGGAAAGAAAAAAAAAAGAGAGCAAAAAATACATGGTGTAAAAGAGAAAAAAAGGAAGAAACAAAGAAAAGGAAAGCCCAGACACATTTTTCTGTAACAAATGTAAATCTCAGCAGATTAGAGAATCTAATGAATTACTAGGAAGGAGAAGAAAGAAAATTTTTGGGCCCTTGGAAACAAAGATGGGAAAAAGAAACCCAGCTCCAAAGGTTTCTCTTTCCCCCTATACCCTGCTGCTCTCCACATCTCCACTCTCATTTCCAGAGCCTGGTACCCTCAGTGCCTCAGCCCCTTGGCATGCAAGAGATGTGCACGGAAGTGACATTTCTGTTCCAAATTTCCACTGCTCCCTGCCTGATTTGTGGTCTTATTACAAGTCTGAAAAATCAACATCCAGAAGTGGACTAGGGAGCTCTTTGCTCATTAAGGTTTAGCAAGAGTGTCCTGGCACTGTAGCTCTGCAGTTCTGGTCCTCCTTTCATTCCTCATCCAGGATAGAGCCAGGGCAGACTCAAATCCCTGTAGTAGAAATAATCCCTTTTTATGTGCCACTTTAGCACGGATCCAGGGCAGGCACAGGCTGTCCCAGGCAGTGTCAGGATGTCACTGGGGCTCCACGGGCAGGACAGGAACCATCTGTGGATGCTCAAGGGCTCAGCAGGGCTGGGGCTGTTTAGGCTTGGAGGCTCTGCTGGTGGTGGTTCTGCCCCATGGGGCTTCTGTGGTCTGTCTTTAACAGTTCCATTTAGGTAAGAAACAAGATATGAGTTGTGCAAATTTTTGCGAGCTTTTGTTGAGATTTTAGCTGAGAATTTCTTGCCTGAGGTGCAGGACAGAAACAAAATACAGTTATTTTAAATCTAGCAAATGTGCCTCTAATTAGAATATTTGAAATTGAGAAGAAGGAGGAAATGATAAAATTATGTGCATAGTTTTTTAGTTCACACTTTGAGAATTCATCAAGGGAAACACGATTTAAGCCACTGAAGTTAAGACCTGTACAGGCTCTAATAGCTTGGCCACCCTCTTTCAGTTAAGACCTTAGTTTTTGCTCAGGTGACTCCTGAGACTGACAGGATTATTTGCTCTTTTGATGACCTTATTGTGCAGTTTGAAATCTGAAGGCTTCCATTTCATATTCCCAATTCCTAATTTTGCAGCCAGCAGAAAAAAACCCAAGGATCAGAAAACATCCCAAGGGGGAGGACTCTGAGACAGGGACAAATGACAAAGACTTGGACTGTGCCTGGAAACGGGTAGGACTTTACTATTTGCCAGCATGGGACTTTGGCTCTGTGCTTGAAGTTTTTTCTTTTTTGAGGGGAAAAAAAAATAAACAACAAAAAAGGAGAAACTGAGAAGCAGTGGAAGGAGAAACAAATATCATAACCCCAAGGTAAGCCACAACCTACAAGTAGACACTCTCCCATCATTTTTATTTGGGCTGCACAGGTCAGGGCAATAGTCTTGAATTTCATCCTTCTCTGAGGGGATTGGGTTATTTGACAGTGCAAAGCACATCTAAATTAATTTATGTCTACTGCTGCTCTTGTCCATGGGTGTGGGGTGTGGCTGGAGGTCTGGCTAACAGCACCCCAAACCCTGCCCCTGTTCACAGCCTCCTTGCTGGCACAAGGCCCTTACAGCCACACTTACCATGCTGGCACAATTATCTGCACAGAATTCCAGTCTGGGGGTTCAGAGGTTTGTTCAGGTCTCACCAAGCTGGCTCACGCAGCATGGCTGGTCTGAAATGAGTGTGTTTCCAGAGGAGCACCTGCAAAGTCAGCCTTCCCACCCAAATCTACTTCTAGGCAGTTCATTTTGTTCTGTACCAGGCAGGTCTCTTCCTGATTTACTTTGAATTCTGTTTCCATAATTATAACTAACACTTGGGTAATACAATTTTTGTCATGTATTTGAGTGACCATGAAACACCACAGCGACATACAAAACACAGGCTTTGTCAACTATGGATAACTTTTCCTGCATCCAGATGGTGCAAGAATAATTGTGGGAACTGACAATGGATTCTTAGGCTCCAGGCAGTGCCTGCAAGCCTGTGAGAAAGCCAAGTACAGAACTCTCTCAGTCTTTTGGGTTTGTTTTAGTTTTTTTTGAGATTTAAGGTTGTTAAAAGTTCTTAGCTTTTTAAAAGCTTTGAGTTGTGTTGCAGAAAGAAGCGGAGTTTTTCAAGGTTTTGTTTTTAGTTCTCATGTGTTGTTTATTATTTGGTATTTTACAATTTGCTTTGCACACAGTTGAGGTCTGGATAGCGGCTGGGACATGACGCCACTGCTCACTGATGGGGCGTTGCTTGGTTTTTATACAGATAATTATGTGCTTATTATTTATTCTTTTGTATTAATGTGTGATATTTATACTACAAGGGTTATTTTTACTTTAATTTAATAGCTTAGAATTATTTTGTGTCATCACTACTCTAGAGGATGGAGGACGAAGAGGAAGGAGAAGGATTTAGGGCAACACTCTAAATTTTCTATTTTGTCTCTTATTTATTTCTATTCTATGAATTCTTAAATTACAAAATTTCTCACTCCATGCTGTACTAAACTACTACTTTCACACTTTTGAGGTTTGTAATTCCTCTCTCAGTGTTGGAAGCTTCTCCCATGGACTAAAATCAAACTCGGTGTCTTTCTGGGCTCTGTGCCAAGGTCTCCAACCCCCCTGGACTGGCTCCACACCCCCCTGTCCAGGGTCCAAATTCCCTTTCTCAGGTCCCAGGTCATCCAAAGGGATGCCCTGGACTCCAACAAGTCTGGCCTGGGAAATCATAAGGAAGAATCCAAAACAATCTTGTAGATACCGTCCTCCTGACCCTGGTGTTTTTCCAACTTGTTTACTGGTAGAGATGTTTTGAAAAAGGTGGTGCCCTAAAGGACGGATCCTATTCATCGTACTGAAACACTGTATAAAAAGAATCTGTCTTTCAATAAACTTTGTTATAATTCCCTCTGAAGCAATTGGAGTTCTACGTGTCATTACATGAGCTCTCCTGAATTGTAACGATAGATAATAACACAGCTGGGCACTGTGAAAACCTTGCTGAACCCAAGCCCCGCTGCTATCCTTTGCCAAGACAAGCTTGCAGCAACACCCCTTAGTAGCAGGGTGAGTAAAGCATCTGCTAAGTTTACTACACTTTGTCCCAGCCCCTGTGAGAGTCAGGGCTGCCAGCACAGGTGTGAGCTACAACAGGTGTTTGGTACATGACAGCATCAAATCCTAAAAAATCCTTAATAAAAACCTTGTTGATACAAATTCCCACATGGAAAATTAAACTGGAATTGTTAATAAACAGAAAGAGGTTTGCTGAGTGTGGGAAATCCAGACACAGAAAATTCTCAAAGCCTTGTGCATGCAGCTCCAAACATAGAAATGAATACAGGGTTCAACTTGGGACCTTGGAAAAGGCTTCCAGATTTAAAGACCATAAGCAAGAATATGGGTTTGTAGTTTAAGCAGAAACATCTCAAGCTGGATAGTGGAAAGTTTTGAAGCTTTAAAGTGTAGATAAAGAACTAGTTACAGAAATAATAAAAGGTTTTAAGGGGTAGCAAGGTTTGTGCGCCATTATATGGTTGGTTAAGAGGGTCCACATTGCAGCAAGAACGTGTAAGACACATTAATTAGCTCTTGGTGTGAAAGCAGAAACAATCTTTGTGGCAGTAGTTTATTGGCTAATACACCTTTAATAGACCTTGTAACTATAGATCTTGTGACCACTGACCACGGACTACTACTGACCTCTAAGTTATGCTGTGAAGATGTTCTCACCCTTCATGAGACTGTGGAAGACGAGAGCATTTGGAACATCTCTCACCGGTCCCGTCTCTCTCACATAATCCCGGCAGTTGAGGAGCCCTGGCAGCTGCTCTCAGGATATGCTAAACAGGATCTCTACAGGAATGTGGCACTTTACCACCAGCCCCTGCTCTAATGAGCCTCTCGGGGTGGGCTCCCTGCTTTCCACTGTGGCCAAGGGTATTTCAGCTTTCTCTGTGACGGAAGAGGAGGATGCTGCTTTGCTAAACCCAGTATTAATTCCATTTACCAGAAAAAGGCTGAAGGTCTTGCTCCTGCTCTTCCAGCAGTAGCATTAGGCTGTGCACAAGATGTTCTAATTTCTCTTCTGAAGCCAATGTGTAGTTCAGTAGGTCTTATGGATTTTGCTGTGCATTCGGTAGCAGATTAATGGTTGTTGTGGTGGCCTCATGTGCTGGAGGTGGGGATCCAGATGCCCTGCATTCCTCATGCTGGTGGAGACACCAGTACCCAGCAGCATCCCTTTATTGCCCTGACACCTTGGAAAGTCCCTGCACCTGCAGGATCCAGTCCCTCACCTGCTTTTCCAGCATCTGTGTCATCCACACCGGACGAGATGGAGACCCTGGGCTCACCTTCCCTTCTTCCATCCTGATCTCTGCCCAGGGATGAAGTAGGACACATTCTGAAGCCTTGTTTTATATCCTCCCCATCCTTCAAGGCCATTTCTGAGCTGATGTTTCTCCTGTTGCAGATCCATTCCTTCATTATTTATCTAAAGCTCCCCAAAGTCTTACATGTTTCTATTTATTCAGTCACTCTCCTTTTCTGTCCTTCTCCAGGGGAACATGGCAGGGAGTTACAGCACAAAAGCTATTCCTGTTCCTCACAATTCCTTTGTTTTTCAGCTGTATTCATTATTTCAGTCTATTCCTGCCTTCCCCAGACCTTCTAATACATCCCACATTGTTCCCACATCTACACACCCTAAGGGTAGCCACATGGACACATTTCTGGGGTCAGGCCATCTACTAAAGTTGTTTTAGATGCCACCTGGTTATAATTTGGAGCCTGTCCAGCTCTAATTTAAAAGACCACAAACAGAAGCTTTCAATCGCAAATGTATTTCTTTGCTTTCATTGGACTTGTGCTCCTTTAGATAATATCTTCCCCTTTCTTTTCTATTTCTGCTCTTGCTTTTGAAGCTCATGTGGCACTCTGACCATTTGCTACCACAAGAGCTGCATTTATTTGTTTTCACAACTGCTGGGCCAGAAGCAGTAGCACTGCCTTGCTCATTCCTTGAGCTTCCTCCTCACCTAACAGCAAACAACACATCTGGTTCTGCCTTAAGGACTTAAGTGCTGAGCTGAAGCTTTTAATTGTTTTGGGATCAGATTAGCAGGAACTTGTCTCTTCCCTAAAAGTCTGAAGAACTGACGTTTTTATAGATTCAGAAATACCACGAAAATGTTGAAAATAATGTTTTTACCTGTTGCTCAACCCTTTCTACTTTTACAGCAGCCAAATAGTAATCAGGGCTCCAGTGTTCATTCACTGCAATACTTGCAGCTCCCCTAAACCAGGAGTTCTTTAGGTCCCAGTCTCCTTATTGAAAGAGCCCTCGCTACTCTCTCCTGCCCCCTTTCACAGCCCCCCCATTTTCTTATTTCAGTGTCCAGCTCCGGCTCTCTCCCTGCACCAATCCCTGAGTACCATGTGGAGGGGCAGGTCTATTCCACATTTGTTTTACACCATCCAGCTGCTCCCTCTTTCCAGTGCAATTCCTGCCTTTCCACTGTGCTGTGGTGCCCTGGGTACAGGGACTGTGATGGCTCACAAGCCACTGGTCCCCTTGATGTCTTTTCCTGGTCTTCAAAAACTGAGAGCCAGACAGGGCTAAGGGATAAGGGGGTTTTGCCTCAGTATTTTGATAAGGATCCTTCTTAGTGCACCGCTTTGCCAAGGTGGAATGTGCCACAATGCACACACACGATAGATCGTGGATACAATTTATAGACCTTACAAATCAGCATATCTAACATGGATGCCCCAATGGGAAGCCTGGATGAATGGTGTGATATTCCCCCATCCGTGGAATTCCCCCCTGGATGGGCCAAATCTCCACTTTACAGGATCTGTTGTAGGGTTTTCCAGCCTCCTACAAGGCCTTTAGGATGTTTGGTCTCCTGGCCTAACACAATACTAGGCCTGTGCTAAGTTATCAGACTTAAGGAATTACAAGTATGCATGCTAGGAGTACTGAGGATATATAAAAGGTACATAAAAGACAAAAACTCATCTTGGCATCACCCTGATGCATGTTTAAGGAATTGATTGTCCCTGCTGCACATTAAACACCCTCCATGCGTCCTTCCTTTTGACAGGGAGCTGTTGACAGAAGTTGCACACAATTAGGAGCCTCTTCAGTGAAAATTTGGGTGTTGCAGAGGCCTGGTTTGAACCACACCTGCCCTTATGTCCTATTTCTCTGGTGTTCTGGAATAAAAAAAAAAAAATCCGTCTTGTTTATGTAGGAATATTTCCCCAGGCAGTATACACTTCATCCCAGAAAGAATATGGGCGCAAGAACCTGAAAATTCTCTTGAACATGGGGAAACCCCTATGCTAAACCCCAAGGATTTGGTGTTTTCCTCTGTCAGGACTGCAGTCAGTCCACTTAGAGGCAGAAGATGGAAACACAGCAGTACTTTGGGGATCAGGGAGTAAACCCTGGTGGGAAGTTACACCCCCTGAGGTCTCCAGGCTGCAGGAGGAGCTCCAAGAGTCTTTATGGAGGATTGATCAACAGCTTGGATAACATTTATCCTGCAAACCTTTACTGCAGGATTTGGGTTTATCATCACCTCATCTGAAAGGGTAAAAGCAGATTCCCATCAGGTCTATAGATTGCCCTTATAATTTTTGTTATTAGCAATTGCTATTAATTGTTAATGCTCTTAACAATGCAATAAAAACCCTTAGGTAAGCTTTTCTGATGAGTACGTTTCCCTCCATCAATAATTTGATTCAGAAAAACAAATCAGCAGGAACAGACACTAAATAGGAACCAAACCAAAGCTTTCTTTTGTTAAATGCTTTTTATACTTCTTGCACTGTTCTTCCTCAGTGCTGAGATGTTTAGTTCATTCTATAATGTCAAAATATCTCTTTTTCAGTAATCATGATCTCTTTTTTGAGAGATTAGTAATTTTAGATTGGGATTTGGGCATGTAATCTTGAAAAATCTGGATTTTCTTAAAGTTGCCTTAACTCTTGTATCCTGGACAGAGTTACATTTCTGTATTATCAGTTTCATCTGCTGCAGCTTGCCCTGGTGTCTCTCAAGTCCTCACTCCTGCATCAGCTAGAAGCATCCAAAGGCAGCTGCAGATCATGAAAGTCTTTTCCTTAACAGAATTTTTAAATTCTTCTTGTGCGTCCCATGATAGAAGCAAAACAAAATGCCTGAGATGAATGGGGTATGGCCAAAGCAGCTTTGAATATTAGTTTTGACTTGTTTATAACCTTCAGAGTGTGAAAAAATTAAAATAACATTCTGGAAGAGTCTCTTGCTTTCACAGGGTTTCCTATAAAGGAGACTCAGGGTCTTTCATTCCTCTAAATTTGCTGCTTCTTTTAGACTACACCACTGAGAGGCCAAAGTTGAGAACCCAAAATTCTGGGATTTGCATTGCACGCAAGGGAATTGTTTGTGTTCAGTGAAGGCATTTAAAATAGCATTTGTATTAAGTGGAGACAGGTTCTCATTGCCTTTCTCACAGAAAACCTCTACAGCCTTTAAAATTTGCCAAAAAATGAGGGAAATAAGAAGCCTAACAAGAGATTTGGTATTTTCTTCCCTTGCACTGCTGTAGGAACCTGAAGTTTCATGAGGACAGCATTGCTGACCTGGTTTTGAGTCACTGGCATGTAGGGTAGAAGAGCTCGGTGATCTCCAAACGTTTTGTGAGGGGCACAGCAGCAGGGCTGAGCACCAGGGAGCTCAGAGCCACGTTCAGAGCATCAGGAAGCAGTAACTGCTGGAAGTAGAGAGAATGTGCTATAAAATATCCACTTTTAAAAGCTGAACAGAAAAATGTGTGCATTTCTAATTACATGACAAACAATTCCAAAATACCACAGTAAAAAAATGCCTTGGAACTATAAATGTTGCTGGGTAGAGCTGAGCAAAATAAATCATTGCACTGTAAAGAGTCACTTTATGAAAAGACTTAATTTTTCTAAGATTTAGACTTTTCTTTATCCTACTGAACTTTAATTTTGACAGTTGTTTCCATTTATGATTTCTAAGTCAGGCTGTCTGTGTATTTAGGGTGCTTTCTGTCTGGACTGCAATTGTACTTTATGGTCTAGGACTCAGTATTCTTCTCTTGGCAGTCAGCTTTGTTTTCATCTTATTTGGTTTTTGTTGGGTTTGGGGTTGGAATTTTTTTTTTCTCCGGTGGCTTTTTAAAGCCTTTTCCATACTTCAATCCCTTTATCATAAATACCTTTAATAACACTGAAAATTCAAAGCACTCACTCCATTCTCAGACCGTATCATAGTTACCTTCCATATTTCTTTTGTATCATTCCTTTCTTTCACCTCTTGCAGGTCACGTAATCAAGTAATCTCTCATCATTTGGAAAAATTTTCTTTTTAAGTTTTACTTCATCAGCCTCAGGTAAATGCTCCATCTACACACTCAGTGCACACATGCAGAGCTTGAGGTCTGTCCATCCCAGGCCTCCTCCTCCTGCCTGTGGAGGCAGGGGGTTCCTGTGCCTCCACACCCTGCATCAGGCAGACAATGCTGGAAACTGCTGTGGGGATGGTTTGGACTCACTCAGCACCTGCTCAGTGGCTGAGTGACACTTCCTGCAAGCTCAGCTCTGGGAGCACGTCCTTACCCAGCACAGGCTCTGTGATAGGGGCCTCAAAGGCCTTTTGCAGTGACACTGTGACCAAGTGACACCTCTCATCATGCTCATCACCCCCGAGGAGATGCTCAGTTTGAATTCTTGTTCCCCTTACAGTGGCAGCATGGCCTCAAGATGAACCAAGCACACTTCAGAGAGAATGAACTTCAGAGCAGCTGAACCACAGAACATCTCAGCTGTCTTCTGCTCCAGCTGCAAGGCCAGAGAGAGGGACTGCTCACAAAACACCTGTTATATCCTTGCTCTTCTGTTTTCCATCCCAAAGCAGCTGCTGTGGGCTCATGCTCCATGCAAACACAAGCCAGAAGGCAGCTTGTAACCCTGCAGGAAGCCAGCAATAATTTACTGGAACTCCAAAATGAGGGTTTTGCAACAAGGTGCATCAGAAAGCAGCAGGAATGGGGCTTCCCCAGCAGGGGGGACAAGCCAGAAGACAGGGGTGGCCCCAGTGCAAGCCATGCCCTCACTAGCAAGCTACAGTCCCACAGGGTGCAAAGAGGATCCATCAGCACTCCTGGACAAGGAACCAGCTTCAGGGTCCATCCAGGTTGCCTCAGAGCTGTTAAAATATTGGTGAGACAGTGCTGCTACATCACGGTCAAATTTCCATCATTAGGGCTGGATCTGCAGATCCCCTCTGTTCCATTTGTCCATACCATATCCCATGGCAAACACAGCTGCTGTGACAGGACAGCCCAGGGGTCCCCATCTTCATCTGGGGGACCAGGGATGAGGCTGGCTACATCCCAGATCCCAGGCAGAATCTGGAAGCATAGCCAGGACAAGAGTTTGGGAAGAGTTGGTAATGTCTTGGGAAGGCAAGGAAGAAGAGAGCATGGGTTCGTCAACAAAATATTTTATTTTAAAATAAAACAAGCAGAAGAAGAAAGGAAGTGCAAAAATAAAAAAAAAGTCCTGACAATGGCACTGCAGGAGGAAATGTTGAAAGCCAGCAACATGCAGTGAGGAAAGGATGGGGGCACAATAACAAGGATTTCAATGCCATTTAGGGTGAAGATCAAAGCTTGGGCATGACCTTGAGGAGCACAATCCTTGCTTTGGTTCTGAGTGTCCTGGAGTGCATCAGGCTGCTTGAGGGAGGTGACTCTGTTCCACTCTGTTCTGCATTGGGGTGGCCCCACCTCAAGTCCTGTCTTGTTTGGGCACCACAGTACAAACAAGATTAAAGCTGTTAGAGAGTGTCCAAAGGAGGGACAGGAGGAGGATGAAGAGCCTTGAGAGGAGCCCATGAGGAGCAGCTGAGGGCTCTTGGTCTGTTCAGCTGGAGCAGCCTGAGGTCAGATCCCAGTGGGGGCTGCTGCTCCTCATGAAGGGCAGCTCTGATCTCTGCTCTGGGACAGGGACGGGACCCAGAGAATGGCTGGAGCTGTGTCAGGGGCCTTTAGGCTGGATATCAGGGAAAGGTCCTTCCCCAGAGGGTGCTGGCACTGCCCAGGCTCCCCAGGGAATGGGCACGGCCCCGAGGCTGCCAGAGCTCCAGGAGCCTTTNTTGTGATTTCCAAGTGCAGGTGCTGGGGATGGTACCAGTATAACCTACCGCTCCTGCAGTCACAGCCTGCCCACCACAGCTCATCATCCTGAGCTCCCCATCATTCACAACAAAGACTGGAACAACTCTACTTCTTGCTGTTGACATCCATGGAAGGAATTGATTGTTTTGAGACAAAATTAGTTCCTTGCAAATGTGTAAATTATCTGAGAATCTGCATTGCATTAACTGTCATTGTGTATCGACCACAGCAAACGAGTTACATGGATAAAGGGAAATCCACAGTGTACTTTACAAACCTGGAGGAAGCAGTGATGAAGGAAGAGGGAAAAAGTGGATAACTGCATTCTTATGGGTTTAGGCAAGCTAATTCTTCTTTTTCTGCCAGTATGCCAGCTAATGAAGCCAGCTATTTCCACTGATCCTAGAAAACCTCCCAAGATGACATTTAACAATTCTGTTCCATACGTCTTGTCCAGGGTGTGCTTCCCATATTATGGTTGTGTTTAAGCTGTATTGTGTTTTCCAGCACTGCTGGA
Source organism: Cyanoderma ruficeps (assembly GCA_008694505.1). NCBI lineage: Eukaryota > Metazoa > Chordata > Aves > Passeriformes > Timaliidae > Cyanoderma > Cyanoderma ruficeps. Next base: position 1,248,490 of record VZDJ01000168.1, read on the forward strand.
ATCACAAAAAATAGAGGAAATAGAGATTCTTTTGTACAATAGTCTGGATTAGCAGATTGAGTGAGCTGGTTAATGAAAAAACTTGTAGATGACATTTACATGTAGCCTATGCTCAAAAGGCAAATTATCTTTAAAAATATAATTAGCCTATAATTGCTCTGACATTATTTACCTGTATCCCTCCCATTAGATTATACCTGTCCAGTATCAGGTATATTAGAATTTACTGAGTGTTCCCTAAGATAAGGTGGGGCAGAAGGGACTAGAAGTTTCCAGGGTGCCTGAAATCACACAACCTTAGCCAGGAAAAAAATCCTGATATGCCAAAGAAATCACATTAATATTTCATGTTTTAATCAAGATCTGTGTGATCCAAGCCAAGGAGGAGAAAACTGAGCAAATCCAGTTGCTGGAAGCCTTTTCATCCATCAGTGAGAAATATTTGCTGAAGAGTTGCTTTTCTTCCTACTTAAACTTGAGAGACTATATTTTAAATGGACAGAAAGAGAGCCCGAAACCAGAACATTTCTCTTTGTTCAAGCATTAGAGTCAGCTTTAATTTAGGCCAAGCTCTAAGTGGCACCAGCTGGGCACAGTCTGAGTGTGCAGAGGTGACGAATGGCTGGGAAATGGCAAAGCCACTCTGGCCATGAGCTGGAGCCAAGGAGCTGGGGGGGAAGAGCTGCAGGAATTGGTGAGCTCCTGAGGCACCAGCTCCAGCCTTCCCATGGCAATGTGGCAAAATCAATATACACTGTTCTACTTCGTGAGATCGGAGTGTTTCCAATATTGCAACATCTATGGATCATCCATTTCATTTATTTCATGTTGATGCCTTAGGAATTTGGCTTGTATATTTTTCATATATTTGTGATCCTGAAATTCTTTAGTGCATAACTCTGGACTCCATACAGAGTGTGAGCCGCTGCTTTCCCATTTTGGTCAGACACAACAATTCCTCTCCAGGCCTGGGAATCAAGGACACCTCACTGCCTCAGGCCCTGAGAAAGGTAAACAAAAGTGAATAGAAGGGGAGCAAACTTGGGGTAAATGACTTCTTTACCTGAAGCTGTAATTGTGAGATTAACTCCCAATATACAAATTGACCAAACTTATTTGTCATAAAGTCAAACTCTGATGCAAACCATCGATTGATACTCAATGTGTCAAAGCAACTCTGAAACACAAAAAGCACCTTTCTAAAGCTCTAATAAAAACAATGGTTTCAAGTTGGATTTCTTGTTTCCCTCCATTTTCTCACTTATAATTAATTTAGAATGTGACAAAACATGAAATAATACAGCTCAGTTTTAGAAGTGACTGTTTTACCAGCTGAACTTCCTTCAAATTCCCTGCTAATAAATTCAAATTCCTTCAAATTCTCTGCTTTTCCTGATAATTGCAGGAATAATGTTCTGTTCGTTTGTGAATCTCCTCAGAAATTCCTCTTAGGAATGGCTCGTTGACTTTGCTTGCTTGGTGTATTGCAGGTGCCTACAGGAAGATAAAATCATCCCCATAACCACAGGTGACTTTAATACTTGGGGGAAAATCCATTGCGTGAGTTTTAGGGGTGTTTCTTTGTAACTGCCAGAAGTATCTGTTGCCAAATCTGAGAATGGAATAAAATCAATTTGTTTTGTTTTGTTTTGTTTTGTTTTGTTTTAATAGAAGGTGGGCCCTCACTAGTGGTTAAAGGAACTGTTGTGTTCTGTGAGTGACACATGGAGTTTCGACCACCCTGCAATCAGTCAGTGACTGCTACTAAATCTACCTCTATGGTGCCATTTGGGTTTTGCCTTTTTTCCTATGTTCTCTGTATTTTTCACACATCTATTTGTAACTCTGTCACCTATTGTATTAGTAGCTAGTTTTTCCAGTAATTTTCCATGGCCTTTCCCTAGGCAAAAAGACAAAACAAATTCCAGAGCTCCAAGCCCCAGGGGTGCAAGGCCCCGGTGCTGTCTTGGCTCTTCCTGGGAACCAAGGCTGAGAACAACTCTTGGAGATCCATTTCATGGACAAAGTACAGCCAGGGCCAAGAGGGGGCTCCAGAGAAGGGGCTTGGCCTGGGGGGGAATTGCATCACCACTTGTCCTCCTCATTGGAACTTCTTATCAATTATCCTGATTTCCTAAAACCTATAAAAATGTATTCACCCCTGTGGGCTGAGTGGGCTTTTGTGGACATCTTTCCATAACTGCCTCTGAAGGCCTTCAAATAAAGATCCTCTTTTATATCACCTCCTTACTAAAATTATCTCAAGCCTCATTTTCAGGTTGGGGAAAAAGGCAACACTAAGTTAATTAATTAATTATGGTTTTCCCATGGTGTTTCTGACTGCTGGCCCTGGAGGCACTGGAGAGATCAGAGGGAGGCTTTGACATTCACTGCATTTCTCTGTATTTCTTCTTGCCCAAGGGAAAGAGAGAGAAATGAGAGAATCTTTCCCTATTAAACAAAAGCAAAAAACCAAAATGACACAAACCAAACCAAAACACAAAGAGGGAAAAAATTGAAGTGATTTAAATAAAAACAAATATCTAAAATTACAGCAATATTCCACATTTCCACCCTTATTTCAGATGATTTCTTTGATCCTGCTTCTCTCAGCTGAAACCCAGCAATTGGTGCATCCCCTGCTCCCTCTGGATTCTGAGTGCTGGAGCTGAAGATCTCCCAAGAACAGATGGATTCACTCAGTTTTGTACCTACATAGCAGCAACTGTGCTATGCAGAGATTTTATTTCTTTGGATTTTACGTTGACCAGCAGAAAGGACCGCATAGCTGCACATTGTAGCCCCACTGTGTAGATCCATTAATGGATTTTTATTCCTGTGTTCAGACTGTGGCATTGTTACTTTGTCATCCAGCACAGCAACCACACCACATGAAAACAAAAATCCATAATCCCACTGGATCCCAAGATTAAATGAGTAAGAACTAATTGTTTTCTATCATTGTCCTCAGCCCTTTCTATCAAATGTAACCAGATTGAAGCCAGCCCTTCCATCAAAGCGCTCAAGAGGGGACTGAATTAACTAACTTTAAACATCCAAACTGCTTTGTTTTCTAGAGACAAACCAGAACATATAGGCAACTCTGAGTTTCAGAATAATTAGTTACATTTGTTTTCACTGAGTTTCTGTTCATGGGACTCAGAGTTCCAACCTGTAACTGGGAAGAGGCTGGGAATCAGCAGATCCTGCCTGTTTCCACCCTGCATTTCCACACGAAGGTCACTCCACTCCCTATTTGTAGTGAAGTCAATTCCTCTGTGTAAAGCCTTTGGCGATCTAAGGGCAACAGATGAAATATGTACAAGTTATTCTTAAAGCATTAGTGCCAAATGTCACAGATTCAGAGAGGGATGCAGTGAGTGCAGAAAAGGGGTTGAGAAACTACAACCATACAAACCAACAGTGGCACACGAAATAGCTTTAAAATGAGCAGTAATGAAATTAGAATCAAATGCAGTTGGAAATGGAGAGTTGTAAGTCTGGCTATATTTTTGTTTTCTTTTAAGCGTGTAAGCTGGGAAAGGAGGGAGAGAGACAGAGGAGAAATAATTGGTGCAAGACAAGATGGAGCTGAGAAAGTTCCATCCAGGGTGGTTTTGGAGAGCTGAGCACAAATCAGCAGCATGATCGGCAGGTACCTGTCTGCGCAGGACACAGAAGAGCCTCTCCAAAAACCTCAGCACTTGTCAGACATGAAGATGTGGCTCTGAGGGACATGGTTCAGGGGTGGCCTTGGCAGTGCAAGGTTTATGTTTGTATTTAAAGGTCTTTTCCAACCTCAGTGGCTCCATGATTCTAAACCAAATGAAAATAACATGGGAAAGTTACATAAATGAAACACAACACAGGAAGAGGCAGAAGAATACACAGGGCCCTTCCGAGAGCTTGGAGCCAGACTGAAGCAGTTGGCAGAGCTTGTAACAAAAGTTTAAACAGAAATAAGGGAAATTTCTGTAAGGGGCCTTCAGGAAACAAGCAACAACAAAACCGCCTTGGACTTAAGAAATTAAACTTTCAGATGCACAACATTCACAGACAGGGCTCTGCCAAAAGCCTGCCCAGGTTCACATGGATGATCATTTATTACCTTGGGCATTACTACAAGATGAACAGAGCAAGAGCAGGTGATAGAGCATAGACAGAAGTTCTTGGTGAAGCTGCAACAGCTATGGATTGGATTGCTTCTGCACAGAGGTAAGGATGGATCCCAGAAAAAAGCTGTTTTCCCTAAAACCTCTTTATGAAGGGGGAAGGAAAAAAAAAAACAAAAACAGACCCGAAAGCAGCACCATCAAACAACCAATCAAGCATTTCAGATCACTATTACAAAATAAGCACAAAGCCAAGGCAAGAAGTCATCAAAATGCTGGCAAGAGTTCATCAAACCTGGAAGTGCTTTGGAGAAAGTTCATAGAAATTCATACATTTCTGTATGTATGAATTTTTGATTTTATGAAGAAGTATTTTCTGATTTATGCTTAACTGACACAGTATTTCCTTGCCTTTGTGTTCAATGCATCCAAAAAGTCAAGTTCTCAAAACCTCTGTGCTTCGAAACTCTTCATTACAAAAAGCATAAAATAAATCTCTTTAAGTTATTACTGGTTGATTCAGTAATTCCACCCATGCTGGTTTTAAAACCGAACTTAGAAAAGAATAGCAGAGTATAAAATACATCAGAAGACAAAGAGGTTTGGTGGCAAACATACAAAGGAAAAGTGTCTTAATATTGGGAGCGGAAAGTAATAACAAGTACAGATTGATTTTGCAAGTCCAGAGAGTCATAAACACCAGAACTACTGGCAGAAGAAGTAGGAGATTTATAAGAAACCAAAGACATTTTTATCTGGGGGAGTTGGAAATAATGATCTTCAAGTAGTCTCATCATATTGGTAAGGGAGTAGCCAAAAAGTGCTTTTTAAGTGCCTTCAATAATGTGTCAAAGTGATTTTTTTGGCAAGGTACCAACAACCACAGGAACACTTCAGTGTTGGCTTTCTCACAGGTTCTCTTTTCAGAAAAGATTCCAAATCCTTGCATGAAATGTGCATTAAACAGAATATCTATTTCTCTTCAAATCTGGCTAACGTGCTTTTGAGGTCACCTGACCTGGACAGTACTTTTTAAAAAATTTGCCTTACAGTGACAGAATTCCATGCAGGCTGTCTGTTTGGATGAGGGTGAGTACAACCAACATCCCCCACTTCTTCTATTCCTGCCTCAGAAGGCCAACAAAGAAGGGTTTTTTTTCTCTTTCCTTTGCTTTTCCCACAGTACTTGAAATGAAACGTAAACATCAGTTCAATGAAGGCTGTTCCACATTTTCTGTATTCACAAGGAAGAGCTAAACTTAGTGTATTTCTTCCCCCAAAAGCCATTTTTTCAGTAAATAAATAAAAATAGTATAAACTATTGAAAAAATTAAAATAATCTACCTTCCTAGCCAGAAGGAAAGTAAAATAAATAAGACCGACATCATAGTCACAGGCTTTAATTTCCCAAATCCAGTGAATATCTCCATATTAACTAATTAACATCAATGCAGATGCACTGGAGAAAATCTGACACATCTGCAAACAGACTATTTCACTTAGAGACTTTACATCCCCAAATCTGGTTGCTGTGAGCATCATAAGCTTGGGGGTTGAGGGGTGGGTTCTGGAATTTGCACAGCAGTGTCACTCCGCCTCTGAGGCATTTAAAGGAGTCATTAACGTCATTAAAGGGCACCACTTTAAAAGCCAACCCCTTCCAGCATTACATCTCGTAATTACAACCCACAGGGCTCCAGAGCCTGTCTGTCCATGCCACAAGATCACTTGCAGAGTCCAAAGCTCCACCCCTGCCCTGCCCCATCTGCCTTTACACTCCTGTTAATCAGGTAATTGCATTTTACCTCTGTTAATGATTGTTGTTAAAATGCTCCTTTGCTTTCCCACTGCTGCAGCCATGGCAGGGCCTTCAGGAGCAGGGGCTCTTTCCAAAGTGTCTCCTTGCTGCTGAAATGCTGTTCAAAAAGCCTGTGATTTCACTGTGAATTTTGAGCTGTTTTTCCCTTGAAGCCTCAGCCATTGTAGATGGATAATTTTATTAAGAGCAACACTGCAGATGTCTGGGTTTATTCCCATTACCCTGTCGTTCCATGGCAGTAATTGCAGCTTTTACCTCTCCCTCACCCCAGTTGTCCGACTTTGATCTTGAAACTGGGGTTGTTTCAATGCCCCCAGTCAGCTACGTGGGAAGATTTTCCTGTCTCTTTGTATTAGCCCAGATGAGACAGAGAGAAGACAGAAGAGAAGTGGTCAGGCCAGAAATGCAGCTGAAACACAGCAGTCAGGGGCTGATTTCTGTACAGCTGGATGCCAGCTCTGCTCCTGCCAGAACCCCTCCTGAAGGATGAAGACAATATCCAGTTCCTCCTCCCTGCACTCATGAGATTGGTGTTTTTGGAAAAGGGTTCCCTGGGAAGTAAAGCACATCCACCGCTCTCATCACATGAGACTCACAGCAAGAAGCACACAAAATAATTCTAAGCCATTTTGTTCTCAGACCTGAAGTTTTCTCTCTGATTTTTAACTAGCTGATGCAATTCTACCACAGATTTCTTTTCCCCCTAATTACATGTTCAAACAATGTAAAAAGATGTTTCTGTGAGGTTATTTAAGATAAGTGACAGACGCCATGGACCCAACATTCCTAATTCCATCCCCCACAGATGCAGAGGAGCTTCGCCCTGCCCACCAACGTGTGCATTTATGAGCCAACCCTCAGTAACATTCCTCCAATCCTAAATTGGGCTGCAAAAATCAAGACACAACTTTCCTGGTATCGACAAGAACAACTTAAGGAACACACCTTTACAGTAAACAGCATTTTTAGTTTCACTGAAGTAGGATGATATTTGATTACAAACTGAAATTGGACTACCAAGAGGAAAAAAAAACAAACCCACACAAAAAGCGCCTGTCTTTGGGAAGGAGCCCCCAGAGCCACTTTTAGTCATGCAATAGACTCTTCATCACCTTTTAACACATCCAGGCACTCAAATGATTGAGGGCCAGACTGCTTTTAACGTGGCAATAAAAAGTCAACCAACAGAAAGACCTGTGGGTTGCAATGAACACCTGGTTTTGTATCCAGGTCTGCAAGAGCAAGGTGTATTCTTTGATTTACGAGAAGTGGAGTTCAGGTAATGCAGACACTCTGTTTTCTTTCTCTTAAAAAACCCCAACAAGCCAACAAAACCCCAAACCAATGAACCAACCAAAACTTCTCCACCAGCAGTGGGGCAGAAAAGCCTGAAACCAAAATATAAGTGTACACTAAAGCCTTGAAATATAGAAGAAAATAATCCAGTATTTTTCAGGTTCCTGAATTTCTGCACAAAACCACCACTTCAGAGTCAACTAATATTGTTTCCTCTGGGTTTCTTGTCAAATATTCCCTTAGGAAGGAGCTCGGCAGTTTGTAAGCTTCAAATGCTGTTGAGTGCAGCTGATTCCCTCAGAGTTACAAGAAAACACAGAGAGTTGATCAAGCTTCAAATTCACTCCATGGAAAATAAGTGGAATTTATGATAAAGATTCACTCCAGAGCTGGACCACTGTGAGTCAGTGAGAGAGGCAAGAGCAAAACATTAAACTGCTGGAATAGTTTTGATAGATATATAGAAATTAAATACACAACACATTTGCGGTAATAGGTGATATATTAATGCATGTGAGAGAGGCATCTGTCAGAGTCCAGGACATCCCTCTGGGCACCCTGGATGGTCACAGACCTCGGCAGAGAGGTCTGAGACCCGAGAAAGAGGGTTTGAGACCTGGACAGGAGGGTCCGTCCAGGGGAGGTTGCCTGGCACAGAGCCCAGGAAGACACAGCTGGGTCAGGGGAAATACAGGTTGGATATTAGGAAGAAGTTTTTCACTGAAAGAGTGATTAAATATTGGAATAGTCTGCCCAGGAAGGTGGTGGATTCACCATCCCTGGATGTGTTTAAAAAGAGACTGGATGTGGCACTTGACACCATGATCTAGTTGAGGTCTTAGGGCTGGGTTGGACTTGATGATCTTGAAGGTCTCTTCCAACCCACACATTCTGTTATTCTGTGATTCTGTGATTTCAGTCCATGAGAAAAACTTCCAACACAGAGAAGAATTACAAGTCACAAAGGTGTAACAGACAGTAGTGTAGTTTATCACCAGGTGGAAAATTTTGTAGTTTTGGGTTCTTAGAATTGGGGAACAAGATGGAGGATTTAGGGTCTAACCCTGGGTTCTTGTTCTCCCTTGGCATCCATCGTTCGCAGTGATAGTGGTACAAAGTAGTTTAAGGAGATTGGGTCAGAGTAGAGATGACCCCTTTAGTATAGGTAATAGGCATTGGCACAGAATTGTAAATAATAAGTACAAAATTATCTGTATAAGAAGGCAGCGACCTCCCATCATGGGGGGAGTCGTCCTGTGCCTGAGCAGCTGTGAACACCTCGGCCGGGCACAGAGAAAACTGTAAGATAAGAAATAATAAACACGCGAGAAACCAAGAAACAGCAAGACCTCGAAGACTCCATTTCATTCTTGCTCAAAGCCTTCGGAGGGCAGAGGGGAAAAAAAAGACCCACTCAAACCACCACCAGAACCACCACCTGACTCTTGGGTGAGAGAAACCAGACCCGAGAGCATCCAGCCTCTGAAGGGGTTTGAGGGACACATATGGGGGCACAACAGGCTTTGGCTTTTACTCAGCAGGCCTGAATAGAAGTTAATTGGATGTTAGTAAGGGAGGAAATACAATAAGGTGGAACAAAGCAGTGTTATTATAATCACCTGATGAGGCCAAGAATTCCTGTCACACACAGCTGCCAAACACATGGAGCCACTGATTGCCCTGTTGTGCTCCTGCCAGGCTCCCCCCTGCTGCCAGTTCCAAATGCCAAATTTCCTATCCCCACACGGTGCTGTGGCCTTTACAGAAGGCACAAAAGCCATGGTGATCCCAGATACCTTGTCTTTTCCTGTAAGGATGTCTCAAAATTAGTCCAGCTTTATTCACTGGCCATACCCAGCAACTTCTCTCAGCACCAATTAATTTTGTCTTTAGCACTTTGTCATAAAGACATTCCCCCCTGCCTCAAAACTATTTTCATTTAGCATTACAGCTCTGCCTGCATGTGAACAAGACCCATTTTTCTCTGTGGAGATCAGGCTGTTTCTGAAAGCAGAGGATGCCAGAAATACCAATCCCAGCCCATGAAAAGCATTTCTGCCATTCCTTGGAAAGGAAGTTTTCTTTTCTTGTTCTCTTTGTACTGAAGGAGGTGCCATCAATTTGCCTACTTGGAATCACAGTCTGCAGGCTATGTCATAACCTTCATTCTGAATTCTACTTTCTGTACAGCTACTGCCACAAAAACATTCAGGTCACACAAAATCCATTCAGGGCTCTGAAGTTTCAGGAAATCAGATAAAGTTCAGATCAGGAAGCTGGAATGTAATTACTGTTGTGTGTCTAATTCAGGATATTGAACTGTGGGGATGAGAGAGAGATGCAGTGGGTGTATCAGTCAGTTGAGGTCTCTTGGATGTACTTTATCATTACCTGAAAATCAGACAAACTGGGCAAAGGGGCTCCCTTGGGACACTCATGACTTAATTCCCAGTTCTCTTGACTGTGAGCATTTCAGCATGTGCTAGTCAGCCCAGAAGGGTGTCTTTGTGGAGCAGAGAGCTATTTCCTCCTGAAAGCCATATTTTCGTAAATGACTGTTCTTAATTCCAGCAAAATTTATGCCATAGTTCAATTTAAGATGGTGGGGAAAATGCCCCAAAAAACTGAGCAGACCAAAAATTCCCATCACACTGTAGTTTCACAGAACCACAAGATCTCCTGAGCTGGGAGGGACCCACAGGATCACCCAGCCCAGCTCCTGGCCCTGCACAGACACCCCAACAACCCCACCCTGGGCATCCCTGGCAGAGCTGTCCAAAGGCTCCTGGAGCTCTGGCAGCCTCGGGGCCGTGCCCATTCCCTGGGGAGCCTGGGCAGTGCCAGCACCCTCTGGGGGAAGAACCTTTCCCTGATATCCAGCCTGACCCTGCCCTGGCACAGCTCCAGCCATTCCCTGGAACGCTGTTCTCCTTTAAGCCGTTCCCTTAAACCACTTTGTCCTGACAAACCAGAACTGAGCTGATGGCAGCAGTGACTGTGAGGCTGGGGTTGAGGAACAATCAGCAAATGCTGGTGGCTAAATGGTCTTTTTGGATGAAGGTTTGAATTCTATGAGAGTGTTGACCATGGGCATCTCTGCTCCCACACCTCTCACTGTACTAGGTGATGAAATATCAATATATTTATAAATGTATAGACACTTGGTCAAGCCTCTTTCCTTCTGCACTGCTGGAGTCAAAGGAAAATGAGAACTCAGACTATGAACTTGTCCCATGGGTGATGCTGAGAGACTTTAAGCTTTCAAGAGGACAGAAACACAAAGTAAAGCTTTGTGCCTACACAACCTGAGTTAAGGAAGGGGACCATGCCTCCAGCAGCAGGTTTACAGCAGTTATTTGTCAGGCTTGGGCAGAGTGTTGCTTTGCTGCAGCACAGCTCAAGTTGCTGGGCAAGTCCCACAGATTTCAGCTCCCACTATTTCATATCAACCCCTCTGCCAAACCTCATTCAGGTGCAGGTTCTCAAACAAACACACCAGAAAGCCTTTCAGTTTGTGTTTTGAATATAGAAGGTTTCATAAATTGTAAGAACTTCACTCATCCTCAGCAGTGGAAAAGCTGCTGGAAAACACCAAAAGGTTTCAGGGTTTGCTCATTCACATGCAAACTGGCTCATGGAAAAACGGGAACAAAAACAGTCACAGGACTGAGCTGTTTTCCAATGATATCATAAAATCTCATTTCTCACAGGGAGACTCGGCACTGTGTCACTTCCAGAAGTTGTCCTACTGTGGTCCACATTCAGTTCTCTGCTGCCATCCACCAGCAGATGTTTCTCTTCATGCTATAGTCTGTAAACATTTTGCCTTCAGCAGAAATCTATTTAAGCAGTATTTTTGAAGTTCAAAGAACTGCTTGATTTCTTTTTCAGTCCTGTGTGTGTTTGTATCTGCAAGGAGAAGCAAAGAACTGTAATTTCTTTCTCTTTTAGTTCATATGTCACCATCAAGCCTCCATTTTAATCTGTCAGCTCAGCCTGGGGTTTACTGCAAAACTGACTGAGAGGTTACATTTTCTGAAATTGCAATCAATGATCAGTTTTCAAAGGGCATATTTAAAACCCCTTGAACTTCTCTTTCGTCGAGGGAGCACACGAGCCAGCAGAAAGCTGTTACTTGAACAGGAGCTCAGAGAAATAATACAGGAGTATTCTTTGATGCTACTATCTGCATCTCACAACTACTTTATGAGGTGTTCCCATCTCCATGAGAAAGAATTTATTTTTTCACAATTTGACTAAAAACAGGTCTTTAATAAAGATATTAGATGACTGATGTTATTAAACTAATTAGAATTTTATTTACCCCGCTATTCTTATTTTTCCTGAAGTTCATTAAACTTTCTTCAGAAGTTTTTTCATTTATTTTTTATTAAAAATCATTCTAATAAATTATTAGAAGCTTAGTAACTTATTAAATTTCTACTAAGTTATTAAACTTATAAATTATTACTCTTATAAGCTCTTATTAAAAATAATAGGAATAAATAAACCAAATAAAAAATGAACTAAATAAACTTCCAGTGAGTTTCACTTATTAGAACTTTATTTATTTTCCCCCTGCCATTCTTATTATTTCTGAAGTACAATTTCTTGAGTGCAGCCAGAATTTTCTACAGAAAACAATAGATTTTGTTTCACCAGAAATATAAATATATGACACATTTCTTTTCTTTCTTTCTTTCTTTTTTGTGTATTATTTTACTATTTCTTCACAGGCAATTCTGCATAATAAATACTTAAAGAACAGATGCAATAAATGAATTTATTGTTATTTCTAAATGGCAGTGTTTACTCTTCTTAAATATACAGCTGGTTGTTATATATTTAGGGAAATACTGCAACCTCTCAATCTGTCATTTTGAAAAGTTATAATTCTAAATATTCAGGCTTAAACCCAAGTCATTATTTCATATAATCAAAGTTTTATTTGTGCAAACAAGGAGAAGAAAATTCTAAAGGCTGCTGAGTCCCAGCAGCCTCTTTGAATCAATCCAACATGGGGAAACATCTCCAGATATTTTCGATATTTTGCTGTCTCTCATCTTGCTTTGGGAGCTGAAAAGAATTGGTTTTATGCAGTCTGAGAGAAGTCAAAGACAACTTCCCTCCAAAAAAAATTAATATTTGAAATATTTACCTGATAAAAGGTGTTGTACTGAAACACACCCAGAGCAAGTCAGAGAAGTGAATGCCTGGGAAATCATTACCTGTTTGTGGACCCTTTAGGAAAGGAAATGTTACTGACTGGACAAGGTCAAAAAAACAAATGTTGTCTTTTGTGTAGATGATCTCAAAATCCAATTTCTGGGATCTTTTAAAGATTCCAGAGCCCAATTTTTAGCTTTCTCTTCCCACCCTCAAGCCCACACAAAGACACACAGGCTTGAATCCCATGCTGGAGCTCAAGTGTTCTTTGGTGCCTTTTTTGCTCTGGACACTTCCACCTCTTTCCAAGCATTATTCTGGGATTTCTCTCCTGTGAGCCCTGTCAGACTTCCCCTTGTACTGCTCATTCCCTGGAGGTCTGAGCAAAGTCGATCAAGAGATCAGTTTTCCTCTCTGACATCTGTCATGACAACTCGCAGTTATTCTTCCTGATTTTCAACTTATTACGTTCACCTTGGAATGGAGAACACAGAGAGCAGCCAGGGGCAAAGCCAGAGCAGCCCTTGGAAAAGCTGTCCTGCTTGGATGTGTCCCAGTGGCATGATTTGAGGCTGTCAGAGGACACCTGAGGCTCAGGAGGAGGCGTCAGGTCCCTGTGGGCTTCACCCTGAGCAGGGTTGAGCAAGGGAGGATTTACTCCTCTTTATTTCCTCTATGGGTCTTTGGCACAGGTTGTTCTCCTTGACACCAAAGTTGTGAACCACAGCAACTTCAAAGGCACAAAGGCTGGGAAAGCATGAATGTAAATTAAATTCCATAATTACAATAACTGTGACCAGAACAAACTGAAGACATATTTTAATCAGCTTTCTGCACTATTTTACAAGCAGCTCCATCTAGAGAGAGGAGTGAAAGAGAGAAATGCAAAACAAACCCACTGATTTAGTAGCACAGACTTGATTCTTCAGCTGCTGCTCTAATTTTGTTGACAATTTTTAAAGCTCTTTGAATTATTTTTCAGCCTGCACTGCATAGCAATCTTCCTTAGATCTGTGCTGACAGCCTCACTGGAAGGCACTTCTGGTCTCCCTCATTCTTGTTTTTCTTTTCCATTTCAAATAAGGTTTTTGTGGCTGAAGAATATTTGTTCTTGCCAGGTCAATACACTTAAGCTGGAACAGAAATTTGCAAGCCTCTTTCTCTCCCTGCATGAAGGCTACACTAGAAAATCATACCAAGGCCTGTATGTCAGTGATGCTCCTTCATGCAGTTGAGCATTGAAAACAAATTTGGTATAAGTCTATGGTCTTTAAATCCACTTTTTTACAAAAGACAGAGGGAAAAGTCCCAAACCTCCATATTTCTAGTAAAAGCAGAAATATACAGAATCACAAAATCATAGAATCATAGAATGGTTTAGGTTGGAAGGACCTTAAATCCCATCCATGGGACCTTAAACCCCTGCCATGGGCATGGACACCTTCCACTGTCCTAGGTTGCTCCAAGCCCCAATGTCCAACCTGGCCTTGGACACTTCCAGGGATCCAGGGGCAGCCACAACTGCTCTGGACACCCTGTGCCAGGGTCTCCCCACCCTCACAGGGAGGATTTCGTATTCTCCACTGAGGATGCCTTTAAATAGCCAGAGCTGACAGGGGCAGAAAGGACTTACCTGATCACCAGATCAGGGTAATATTATTATGCACTATTAATTTGGTTGGATTAATTTCAGGTAGCCACACTCAAATAATTAATAGAGACTCAGGTTTGGGAAACAGGAATCAGGAAATTGATGTATGTGGGTAAGGGAACAGCAGAGGACACCAACTGCCACAACATCCTTCTGCCCAGGTGAGGACATGAGAGCACACAAGTGGTGCAGGGCCCCATGTGCCCTTTATGGTGACCCAGGATTTCCTACAGTTCACTGCCCTTCCTTTGGAAAACCTACACCCATGTGGAGCAAGAGACACAACCTACACAAAGCACTGCAGCGCTGCACAAAACTGAGCCCTTATGGGAGGAGAAATGAGGAAAAAAAAAATACGTCACTTATTAAGAGAACAACAATAAAGCGCTGACCTCTGCAAAAAACCAAGGTACAAGAACAAAGAACATTCTTAACATGGGAATTATTTCTCCAGGACTCACCAGACTTTTACCTTAAACCTTCCCTCAGCCCCAAAGACTATTATTTCAAACTATTTCAAGGAGGTGGCGCCAACTGAAAGAAAAGCCTTATGGAACATCTGGAGGGGAATGTGACCTTCCCACTGCAGGATTTCAAACACCAGAATTGATCTATCCTAGTTCTAAGAGGATATCAAGGCCAGATGCTGCTATGGATAGTCAGCCTTAAGTGGTGATAGCGTTTTCCTTCCATTGCCCTTTTCAAGCACTCAGATCTCTAACTAGGCTTGACAAATCAAGCCTTTCAAAACCTGACACAAACAAATGAATATTGTTTTCATTTTAAGGATTAAAAAATGGGTCAAATCTTATTCTGAACCCTAGAAAGCCAGCAGAATCAAGAAATGGCATGGTAATTACATGGTTGCTAAATGTGTTCCAACAAACCCACAGTTCTGTGTCTGGACACTCAGCCTTTGAAGTTTTTCGTCAATTCACTCACTATCTACATTGTCAGATACTCAAAGTTTGAGTTCTTACAAGTTTCATGATTTTCACAGAAAGCCCATAGGCACAGGTAACCCCTCCACCCCCAAAATGGGTCACTTACTAGATGTTATCCTAAAGAACCAGATTAAATTGCACAACTGCTTATTGCTCAATGTCCACCGAACAGAAAATTCCTCCTAGTCTTGTTCATTGTTGCTTCATTAGTGAACACATATTCACTAAGGCTTCCCAAAACATTTGCTGACAAAACAAAACTTTGTGCATTTGTTAATGGCTTCATCACTCACTGCAAGTAGTCTTGGAGGTTCCCAAGTTTGTTTGAGAAAACGATAGTCTAAATGCACCATTTTCTGTCTTTGCACAGTAAAAGTGGAATCCTTCCATTAGACTAAGCTGGTCCAAGTCCCATCCCTTGAACATTTTGAAGGACGGGGCAGCCACAGCTCCTCTGGGCACCAGAAAAATAACTCCATGATACAAGTTATATCCCTAAGAAGTCATCCATCATTTTAGCATTTTTTCACTTTTCTCTTTAGCATACACTTTGAGTACAGTATAATGCTAAACATAATTGCTATAACTGAAAACACAGTAAAATATGTCTGTTCTCTGACTAGGATGAGGCAACTAAAATTACCCCTGTCTCTGGCACAGGAAAATCACACTGCAGTATAGAAATACCACAGCATTCTCTAGGCATGTGACAGATGGAGTATTGCAGCTGAGAACACCAAGTTTGTGCTTTAAAACTGCACTTGGGGCAAAACGAAACTTCTGGTGAAAATACCAAGTCCAGTGGAACTTCTGCTAAGTAATGTATTTTTTCCAGCTGTGGGGCTGCACACAAACTATTGGCTGAGTTCAGGTGGAAGATAAGGAAGAGATGTTGAAGAAATTGGGTTTTTTCCATGGATCTCCCAGAGCTGGCAATCTCCTCAGCACAGTAATTGTGCTCCCATCTGCCCCCCCTGCAGCCAGGGAGATGCTGAGCCTGTGCCATCCATCGACAGCAAAATGAAGATGTCTGCTGCTCAGGAATGTGTTTGTGGTGGAGCACTGGCAGGGACAGAATGTCCCAGGCACCAGCAGTTCAGCTGGAGCTGGAGCAGTGTCGCAGCTCAGATGCCAAAACCCGGCAGAGCCCTGCCCATGCGAACTCTGCTCAAACCTCCTACTCCCTCCGTGTTGCCCCTAGAATTCTGTCCAGGATTTATGGACAGGAATACAGATACCCTGTCCTGAACAAAAAGAGAAGAGTAGCTTTAGGCTGTCCACTCAGCAAAACTGAGAAACCTCCCTTCAATGAAATGTTATTATTGTAGCATTTCTGTCCATTCAGAGAAAGGCAAACAGGGTGCTCCACAGCTGAGAGCCATGTCCCAGCCTCACTTGAGGCTTTTGCTCTTCCCAGTTCCCAGAAAAACACCAAGGCGGGACCTGGCACCAGCCATATAAGCATCATCTTGGCAATGATTAACATTTTCTCCATAGGCACAAAAGAAACTAAGCATCCATTTCTCTTATTAAATTAAGACCTTTCATTAAATACAATTTGACTTTATAGATGGCAGGGGTTATAAATAAGACTGGCAACCCTAGCAATCACATGGAAGTTTGGAGTAGAACATCCCACGCAGAGCACTTCTGGGAACATCTTTTACTCAGGAGTCAAAGAGGAGCGTGCTTAGTTAAAGCCACACAACACACTTCCTAGAACTCTTCTTAGAAGAGTTGGATGGCAAATAGGAGACATAAGTGTGGAAACACTTCAGGGAGATGTTTTATGCCTGCTCTTTCTGGAGGACACATCTCTGTGGGTCTGCAGAGGTAAAGGGGGAATCCCTTCTGTGTGTCAGCACCACCAGGTGATGCAGAATCAGCCAAGTTTTTCCTGCTCTGCAAGGACCACCATGGTCATTTCTGTAGCCCCCCAGCCCCACGGCCATGCTGGAGTGTGGCTTCCCCAAAATGTGGCTCTTCTGCTTCTGTCTTTACTGTCCCACCAGTTCCAGCCCTACACAGGAGTGGGGGACAGGCAGGACAGAGCTGTCACAGGCACCCCCATGGTGTGGAGTCAACTAGGCCATCCTTAGAAAAGACATGGCTTTCCTTGATTGAAAGATTTTTTTGTTGTTGCAAAGTTGGTCCTTCGTGCCCATTTGCACAGGCTTCTCAAACTGGTATGACTGGGAGTTCCTACACTGGGTACACAGAACCATGAGTCAAGATTTACAAATGGTTTAAAATGATCAAGCAAACTCCACTCGGACCTGTTGACTTCAGTCACCTGAAGATTTGGTTCTCATTATGAAATATATTTACTCAGTGCTGAATTTTATTACTTCTAGGCTGACAGAAAAACTACATTATAAAATTGTGTTGCTTGAAGGGGGGTGGTAGAAAAATACATAGATTGAGAGAGAAGAGACTGCATCCCATATAATACTATATTATCTTATATTGCATCTTCAATCAGAATTCTAACACTTTTAGGAAAAAACAGAAGATTTTTTTAAAATAGCTTCACTTTCTCAGCTAAATTTTCAACTACTATGCACCTGAAGAGGCATGTTTGGTGAATATACAACCAAATTCCATAGGGGAAATTCCATGTGTAATCACTGTCATTGGAACCTGAAAGAATCAGAAGTTTTGTGAGGAAGGTTCCAGCTTGTTCTGGCAAGGTTATTTGCAAATCATATATAAGGCCAGGTTCAGCCTGATGCAAATTAAAGAAATTTGAACAACAGAACAATCGAGTGAAAATATTGAAAGGAAATAAAATTACACAGTTTCTCCTTAAAAATTAAATACAGATTTTCTGTGGTTACATCTTGAAATGAAGTACAATTTAAATTATGAAGGATTAACTGTTCTTGGTTTTCTGTCTTGACTGCGTACAACAAAAGTCACTACAAAACAATTTCATAACCAGATAAGAGACAATATTTTCATCTACTGAAAGCCTCACTGTCAGCTATAGATCATCATCCATCCAAGGGCCTGCATTGCCCCAAAACTTGTGAAAAAGACCCTTGACACTTCTTCTTACTGAAATAATGCCTGAGATATTATTTCACCATCTTTTCTATGGTTCCAATCTTTATGCTTTTATCTGCTTCAAGGGATTCTGTGTTTTTACTGCCTTCTTGGGAAAACTGGAGGGAGTAGATTGCTTACATGTGTAGCTGCAGTGCCCATCCTCAGCACTGACCAACACGCTCTCCCAGCCTGTGTGTGGCTCATCTGGGCCTGTGAAAAAGCACAGCTCTCCTTGTGCAATGCTTTCAGCCCAGCACTGCTGTCATGCTGTTAGCAAAAATAAATATCTACAAGAGTTGCATACAGCAAATAGAAGGAGAAGGTTTTTAAGGCTGCACAATGCTTTTTCATGCTTATTTCTTGCCTAATAAAAATTTCCATTCAAGGAAAATGCCCTTAGACTTGAGAAAGGCAAAGCTGAGAAAATGAAATTGAAAAGAACCCACCCCAGGTCCTGATGGCAGAGGTGATGGTCAAGTAGGTCTTGCAAGGAGCAGGCCTCACTTCACCGAAGTGCCCTGCCCAGGCACCAGGGAAACAGGAATTGGTTTGGATGCTGTAGCTCCAGATTTCTTTCTCTGCCCTTGTCCTGGTGTTATCCCCTTGAGTGTCACCAATACAAGGCCCATTTGGTGGCTGTGAAGAGCAGCCTTTCCTGCCAGCCCTTGACTCACACAAAGGAGAGTGATGACCAAGGGCAAGACAGAGGTAGAGAAGAGTTCTTACTTCTGGTTGTTGCAGTCAGTGTCCTCTCAACCTGCCTCGGCCAGCCCTGGCACTGGCGACAAGCAAGGTACAGCTCAGTGTGAGGACACACCTTGCTGATCCTGTGGTTAAGTGGCTAAGCATGATCACGACGAGGAAGAAAGGAGGACTCTGTTGAGGGGTCTGCCACAGAAGTTTATTATTGAGGTCCGCTTTCTTGGGGCTGCTNGACTGAGACAAACCAATATGAACATGTTACAAAGCATATAAAACATTGAAAACCAAATTTCTCACTGCTACAGTTTATTGGTACCCCAAAAGGAGCAACCTCAACCTGAAGGAGTCTGCCTCAGCAGAGCACAGACTGCCCTGTGACAACAGCTTTTATTATGGGGAGGAATAAGGGGAAGGGTTAGGGAAAGCACCAATCAGGGATAATCAGGGGGTGGTCTCAGGGATGAAGGACTCCGCAAGGGACCAATCCTTGGTGGGAAGAAGGGAACTTCTTGGATCCCAACCAACCACACGACAACCTCATTGGAACTTTCTAGACCCAGGGAGAAGCCTCAATGTGATTGGCAGGACCCGGGGGTTACATAACAAATGATTGACATATAACTATAACAGGGAACAAACCATATGGGATCAACTTAGGGGGTACATAGAACAAACCATTCATAACATACATTAAACAAATGAAACCGAAAAACATGCCACTGCGTATGGTGTTATCTGCACCTTTCTCTTCTGTGAGTGTGGTTCATACAAGTGGAACATTTCAGCATTAGACCACCTCTCCTATAAGGCCACACTAAGGGAATTGGGATTGTTCAACCTGGAGAAGGCTTGGGGAGGTTTTATTGCAAGCTTCCAGTGCCTGAAGCTGCTCTGAGAGAGCTGGAGAGGGACTTTGGTCAAGGGCCTAAAGCACCAGGACAAAGGGAATGGTTTCCCACTGCCAGAGGGTAAGGATAGATGGGATATTGGGAAGGAATTGTTTCCTGGGAGAGTGGGGAGGCCCTGGCCCAGGGTGCCCAGAGCAACTGTGGATGCCCCTGGATCCCTGGAAGTGTCCGAGGCCAGGTTGGACACTGGGGCTCAGGACAGCCTGGGACAGTGGAAGGTGTCCCTTCCCATGGCAGGGGGTGGGACAGGGTGGGCTTTAAGGTCCCTTCAAACACAAAGGGTTCCAGGAGTACATGAGTCAGGCTGTACAAAGTGCTGTGGACTCTTCCACATGCTGCCCAACAGCAGAGGCTTTTGGTCGCCTCCCTGGAGTCAGCAGTGCCCTGAGTCTTGACTCAGGTCTGTGCTGCTGGACAGCATCTGACCCACACTCTCCCAATGTCAGGATGGATGGCACCAACACCACAGCAGCAGCAATCCTGGCCATGCACTCCAACCCAAACACCCACAATGTTCATTGTGTCAGCTTTATGCCTCAGCCTCTTGCCCTGCGTGGCCAAGTCAGACTCTGTTCTGCAATACTTGACCCCTGATTTGCTGTGTCCCTGCCCCATCTGGTGTCTCCAGGCCATGTCAGTCCTACACTGTGTCCCTTCTTTCCTTCAGGAGTAGGAAAAGAGGAGCCAGTGCCAGCCTGCACTGCTCTTCCCCCTCCCCTTGGTGGCCATTAGTCCTTCTCCATCTCCTGAGCATGTTGGAGCAGTGCTGTGGGATCAGTGAGTGTCCTGAGGGTGGGAGAGAAGGAAATGTTCCTCTGTTGTGGAAGGAAGAGGTGGAAAGAAGAGAAGGGGGAAAAAGAGCAGCAGCCCCAAGTCCTCATCTGCACACTGTTCTACAAACCAACATCTTCCCTGGGAGAAGAGGCCAGAGCCTAATCAGAACTTCCTGGCAAAGGATGAACAAGACAGCAAGACAAAGAAGCCAACAAACTTTTTTGCCTTCCCTACAGACTGAAAAGCTCAGTGGCCTTTTCTAATTCCCCACAAATTATTCAGAAACCCAGCACTCAGTGGCTTGATTTTAGCATTCGATGCTTGCAGGCTGCTGTTGCCTCATGACTGAGATGGAAAGACAACTGGAGGCCATGGGACCTCATGCCCATGGAGAAGGTGAAGTGCCTGGTTAGCAAAACCTAATTTAGTTTTTGAGGGTAGGGGTGGTTTTTTTTCTTAGAACCCCATTAAATCATTCTGCTTCTCTGAGGAAGAAAGTACCTTCTTTGAGAAGAGAGACTTCAGGATGACCTAATTGTGGGTTTCCAGTACCTGAAGTAGCTGACAGGAAAGATGAAGAGAGACTATTGACAAAACTTGAAGTGACAGGACAAAGGGAATGGCTTCCCACTGATGGGAGCAGGGTGAATGCTAGGAATTGTTCCCTTTCAGGTTGGGGAGGCCCTGGCACAGGTTGCCCAGAGAAGCTGTGGCTGCCCCTGGGTCCCTGGAAGTGTCCAAGGTCAGGTGGGATGGGCCTTGGAGCAGCCTGGGATAGTGGAAGATGTCCCTGCCCACAGAAGGGGCTGGAACTGTAAAGGTCCCTTTCAACCCGGGCCACTTGATCACTTTGTAATTCATGGTGCCAACCAATAGACTTCCTTTTACGATGGGGCTTTGCCTCCGACCTGTGATAGCTACCAACATCAAAGGCACAAAACAAGCAACACAACCCACAAAGCAGAACAAAGTCAGAAGTTTCTTGCTTCTCCAGAAGTGCCCGTGGATGGGTCTCCTGCGCCCCACATACCTGATGTACAAACCTCTATTGTGTAAATAAAGGATGGGATGAACTTACAGCAGTATTCCCAACTGACATCGGGTTGGAGAGGGAGGAAAGAAACTATAACCCTCCCAAAGTACAGCTCCGCCAACGCATTTTGGATTTTCATTATAAGCAAGAGCGCTCACATCCTTCCTTCACTTCACATCTGATTCACCAAACCAGGAAACCAGACCAGGATGTTCTA
Organism: Cyanoderma ruficeps; assembly: GCA_008694505.1. Taxonomy (NCBI): domain Eukaryota; kingdom Metazoa; phylum Chordata; class Aves; order Passeriformes; family Timaliidae; genus Cyanoderma; species Cyanoderma ruficeps. Next base: position 1,270,160 of record VZDJ01000168.1, read on the forward strand.
ACTGCAGCCAGAGGAAGGCCCATGAGAAAGGTATGTGATAAATCCACTTGGAGGTTCATCTCTAATGCAGCTAAAAATTATGTACTGAGCATATCCTGCTGTGCCTCTCTCCCCTGGGCTGACACCGCAGTGCCAGGAGCCCTCGCGCTCCCGGAGCTCTTCCCTCCTTTGCTCCAGTGGCCCCTTTTCAGGAAAAATAAATCTAGATAGAGGCCTTAAAAGCTGGGTTACCTAAGAAGCTCTAGATAAATCAAAGGATTTATTAGGATTAGTTTCACCTGACTTGCAGTGGAATTTCTTGTCATGAGAAAAGCCAGAACTGCCAGTCAATGTACAGCACTTTTATGACATTCTAGTCTGGCTGGAAGTAGTTTCCTCAGCTACGTTCCCGAGGTGAGTAAATTCTTTGTGGTGTAAGTGGATGTTTTGCTTTCATTTATAAGTTATTAATGATTTTATACTTTTCATTATTGTTTTAAATTACAACAAAATATTTTCAGAAGATCCAGCGGGAAGTCTAGATGTGATATGGATTGTTTAGCAAGCTAAAACAAAAATACAGGGACCAGAAAAATCTATAGTTTAAATATTCTGCTTATATGTAAGCATAAATAGATACATATGTTTTACTTTTAAAATAGCTGCACATGTTGATTGAAGCTTGAAGATTACAACTACTCACCATTTTTTGTGGAATATAAACTGAATGTATTAAAAAAGGAGACAAATTTTCATTAAATTAAAATATTAATTTCTGCAATTGTCATTTATGGGCAAGACAGTGTTTTCTTTCTGCTTTTTAAATTATAAGTTTACCTTTAGAAATTGGACTGCTAAAGTTTATAAACATCTTTTCATATGAAACATAGTTTTACTTCTTACAGAGTTTTGTCACACATCAGCCTCAAATTCCTTATATTATGGGGGTAGAATAAGTAGCTTCTTCCTTGTTGAGGGTTTAGTTTTCTGTTTAAGGAGAGATTTCATTGAATGTTGAGTTGACTTGTTTTAAACCACTTCCAAATTTTTTTTGTTAATGTTTTTAGGGTTTTTTTGTTAAGTGCTGTTAACAACAGCATTTTAATTTAACTTTCTTATTTATATATTAGAAAAAAAACACCTTTTCAGCCAAGGTGGGAAAGTTTTCAGAATAACAATGTTTTCCCAATTAAGACATTTACAACTGAGATAAAAGTTTAAAAATTATTAATTAATTAGATTCTTGCACTGTACAAATGCAGCAAACCAAGGACGGCTCAGCTGCTTTCTGTCACAGGAACATGACTCCAAAAATCAAAGAGAGGTTGCTGAGAGAAGGCAGATCTCATATATCCATGAAAGACATCAAATCCTTCTACAAGATGGTACAAGGCCAGTAAAACACATGAGCTATAGCAATCTGCAGACTATTCAAAGGGCTTTGCAGATGATGGGTGCACACTCACCCTGGTGTGACTCAAACACACCCCATATGTACCCAGATCCTTGTGGGGACTCTTTTTGTCTCAACCCATTTCCAATGCCAGTAACTGCATCTGCAGGGAGGAGGTGAAACGAAGGAGTTAGGGAACAGAGGGCATGGTGAAGGAGCCGCAAGAAATTATGAGAAGATGGAGAGGTTGACAAAATAGGGGGAACTGAGAGAGATCAAAAAGCATGGATATTAGGAAAAATGAGGTGGATAAAGGAAGGGCAGATAAAGACAAGAGAATAAAGGAGAGTGTGAAAACACATCAGAGAGGAAAGGAAACTTGGCTGGAAAAGTGAGGGAAAACAAATATCATAGAGGAAAACATTCACGTACAGAAGAGGAGAAAGAAAAGCCAAGATGTGCTAACTATGGAATAAGGGAAATAAGAAAAAGCAAAATACATTGATTTTGTTGTAATGCAAAAGAATGGAAAATAAAAAGAGCAAACCAGGGAGAAAATGAAACACTGACTGAGATAAAGCCAAGAAAAGAGGCCCAAATGTGCTCACATCCCAAATTTTTACAAGACTGGTAGAGTGAATGCAAACCAGGTGTTGTGCATCATGTGTGACAACCCAAACCACAGTCCACTGTGACAGTGGAGTTTCCTTACAAAGCAGCACAGAACAAATCCCTGGGATTTCTTTCTCTTTTAAATGAGAAAATTAATTGCATCCCATAAACGTCTGCAATAGTAATGAGATGTAAATTCAGGGCCTCAAAGCTGGAAGGTAAGCTAAAAACAGAATTTGGCCCTAATTTAGATAACAGCAGTGTCTAAAAGATGGGGCGTTTGTGATGGGAAAGTTAGAGTAAGCTTTTATTTTAACTGGGATAAAAAAAATAACATTTTCAACATGAACTGTGAAATTGCACTTTCAAAAAGGAGGCTGCTAATGCTGTAAATTCCCCTGCAGATATCAGCACATAATTCTGTAATTGAAATGCTTTCAGATTTCAGAAGGATTTGGTTGCTGTAAAAGTTTTTCATGTGGTAAATGCCAGTTTCAGAAACTAACATCCCAACCCTCTGAAATTCAGCCAGTTCTACCAGTGCGCCCCATTTCACACCCATTACCCAACAAAAATGAAGCAGAGAATGAGGGAAAAACACCTCTCAAGAACCTCAGAAATTCCACATGTTCATGCAGGTCTGTGTCCCCCTGCTGTTCCAGGTGTCTTCACACAGCTCCTCTGAGAAGCTGCTCCCAGCACTCAGGTATTTTTTGCTCATCAGCTTCCTCTCCACCTGACCCCCCAAATGTTGCTTCTCAAGCACTCACAGAAGTCCCATTTTGTCCCCAATGTTTCTCGTGGCTAGACACATCTTTCCTTCATGCAGGAACTCCACTGGTGGGTAATCCCTAAGTGTCCCAAAATCCAAGCTGACATTCTGAATGCCTTTTGGAAAAAACACAGGCTAAGCAGTGTGTATCTCCTTTAGCAGATGTTCTGCACTCTAAAACACTGCAACATCATAAACTGCTAGTACCTTAAATCAGAAGTAGTAAAAAAGAAAATAAACAGCTTTAGATATTTACAGAATTTTCCAATCTGGGTGCTCATAAGGAGTGGTTCCTGCTCCAAGGCAGCAATTCCCATGGCCCCATGTTTCTTTGCAAATTTTTCAAGTCTTGTCAGCTCATGTTACCTTTCTATCACCTTTCTCACCTAAACTGCCACAGTGTGGGAGGCTGAATGAGAGAAACAAAAAAAGTAATAAAAAGACCTCCCAAAGAGACATTTTTCCTACCCCAGAATAGTTCCAATGAGATCCTCAGCACTAAAAAATACAGACTTGCTAATAAGACAGAGAAATGCAAGAGGACTGCAGTTTTATTTCATATCAGAGCTTCAACCCTTCAATCAACTTTTATTATACAACCACTCTTGAGGCTGTTAAATTTGATCATTCATCATCATTCATCTTCCAAAAAAGCCATTGCTGCTTTGTCATTCCTTCCAGTCTGAAGCTCTTGGTGCCCTAGGCTGCAAACATGAGCAGTGTTGTCAGCAGCTAAAGAGCTCAACCATTCCTTGTTTCTATCTCTCCCCTCGCACAGAACTCACCCAAGTAGGCATAAAAAGCCCAAAACCCCAACCCTCATGGCACACATGACATGCACATGGCTGCAAAATGGCCAACAAAAAGTGTTAATATACCATAGAGATGTATAATGTAACCCTTGAAATTATAGAGGGACATTTGATATGTTTTGAATACTTGTGCCCACATTCGGGTAAACTCATCTGGTCTTTGTACGTGCCTTTATCAAGCTTGAGGGAAAAATAAAAACAAAACCCCTTTCCTCCGTGGCTTTTAGACTCCACAGAACTATCTCGCTGGAGTGGAGTTAATCAATGAAAAGCTCCCCGTTCTCCTGGCCCGGGAATGGCTGAGGAGCTGTGGGTGCGGACGTCCAGCGTTTACAGCGATCCTCGAGGAGCGAGCCGGCCCGGCAGGGAATCCTGCAGCAAGGAGCACAACAGATGGGGTTTTATCAGCAGGCCTTTTCCTTCTCCTGCTATCTATCCTTTTCTACCTGACTACACAGGAAAATCTCACCTGGAATCGCCTCTGCCTGGAGACGGCGGGACCGGGTCTGTCCTGGTGGGTTTCAAATGGGAGGAAAAAGGAGGGGCTGAGGGTCAACTTTCCACTAGATTTCTTTTTATTTTTTTTTCCATGAGACAGTAGAGAGAGAAGGAGGGGGGGAAGGGGGGGGTGGGCGAGGGGGGGAACTGAGAAAAAGCAGAAATTGAAGCAGGATGGAGTGACCATCAGCGCTGCCGCTCTGCTCGGGGTAAGGCGGGAGCGGCGCGGGGCAGCGGCGGCGCGGAGCTGCCGGGGCGGCCCTGAGGAGCGGCGGGACGGGGACAGCAGCACCTGCCCGGGCCTGGGCCCATGAACAGGACGCCTCCTGCTTCGGTAGGAACAAACCCCCATCGCTCTGGCACGGGGAATTTTCCTCGCACTCCGCTCCCCGGGCTGAGGCGATCCCCTTTTGCTGCCACACAGCGCCGGAGAGATTTGCCTTCCCTCACCTCAGATCAGTCCTGCAGATGTCCCTCACGGGTCTGGCAAGCAGTAAAGTTGTAAATCTCTCTTTATTTTGTTATTTCACCATTTTGTTCTTCTGCATTTATTTGCTCCACTTTTCTGTTCTACTCCAAAACGTTCTTTTCCAGGCACTGCCTGCGATTTGGGTTGTTTGGATTCTGTTTGGTGTTTCTGCCTCTTCAATTTTTTTTTTTTGGTTGCAAATTTTGCTTTTTCGTTTAGTCTACTTCTTTTCTTCCTGAAATTATTTTAGATCTTATCTCTCTTCACTATTTTATTACATGGTTTTAAAATTAAAAATGTACATTTCCTAAGCTGTATTTTTACACCGTTCCGATCAATTAGCTACATTATTTTATTCCACTGTCTAAGTGCAGTAAATAAAATTATGATATAATGTTAAAATATTTTTTCCTGAAACTGTCATAACTCTAGAAAGATAAAGGATTGGATTTTATCTATTTTAGGAGTGATACTATTTTTCTTTGAGCATCAGACTGTAATTATTTTTCTGATCTCTGTAGCACATCAAAAAAATAATCCTACACTACACATATCCCGTTGTTCAGTCTTCCAATAATGTTCTTAATATTCTTTAATTCTGTGTGAGTTCAGCAAGCAATGGTTGCTTTACACAGTTAACAAGGTACAAAATGCAGAGATCATTTCCTATTGCTGTTTGCAGCACCAGAATGTTTTTTTCAACATCAGTTTCTATGTAATTCTGTCAGTTTTATAGTCCCTGCAATCACTGGAAAATGAACAATTTTGTTGGTAATTTTATTGCAGTTGTTATTTTCCAAAAAGGATTAATTTCTTTCTGTTGTTCAGATTTTTGTCTACTTTTTTCCTGCTTTATTTCTCCATCTACACTTTACAGCTCTCTCTTTCTGCTGCCTTTCAGCCACACCACGAAGGCAAAGGAGAGCTCACTGTGTTCTAAAGTGCCTTTGGTGCTGTGCCTGGAAATTTGGGAGTTTTTGGGCATCTTCTTAATGCGAGAAATGCTCTGAGCAAGCCAGGGAAAGCCCTGCAGAGGCATCACTGGACTGTCCCCCTGCCTGCCCCTTTAAAATTCCCGGCATTTTCCTTGGATAGCCTGAAGTCTCTCATTTTAGACTGTTTAATCAATCTCTTTCAGAAAGGTCTTTTGATGCTTATTAGGGCTTGAGAGAGATTTTTGTCATTTGGTTTTCGTGGTGGTTTGGAGGGGTTTTGTTGTTGTTTTTAGTTGGGTTTGGTTTTTCTTTCGTTATTTGTTCTCGTTTGGTTTTTTTTCCCCAAGAACATCCCATGTTTGCTTTACAAATATCAGTTTCACTTCCTGATGCATTTCTCACTTCACAGAATAATTATTTTTTCCCCACTGAAGCAGGCTAGGAAAGCTCTCACAGCATTCTAGTCTAAACACAAAAATACACAAATAACAGAGTATTTTCCCTAATTATCTTCCCTTTTCGTTGTACATAAAAAGCCCCCAATTCACTGAAAACTGAAGGATTTTGACAGCTTAAAAATAGATTTTTTCTTTAGCATTCCTTTCAATATGTTACACACAGACACAGAAGCAGAGATACACATGAATCACTCCCCAATATTTTACAGACTGAACACCTACTAAAACCCGTGACTAAATAATTAATACCTTCTTTATTAAGTGTGCATGTTCCTGGAGGATATTTGCATAGAAGAAATATTAACTTTCTTATTTTTTAAATATTAATAAAATTCCTTTTAAAAAGCAAATTTAATGGGAAAAAACCCCAATCTAATTGGAATAATCATCTTATTTTTTTCTTTCAAATCAGACAACTTCTTTTCAAATTTCTTTATTCGGGTGGTTATACTTTTATTTAATTTACAATCAGTATATTGAATTTGAGTGATTAGGAAACAGAAGGCAGCACTCTCTGCAGGAAACACTCACTACACCTTTTCCATTTGCTTCTCTCTCCATTTTGAAATGCTCATGCCATTAAAAAAACAACCTGGGATAATGTGGAAGACATTACAGTACAAATAGTGTTGAATTAAACATTTTGAATCCGTTCAACATGATAACTTAAACTGTTCAGCAAATTATAAAGTATGGGTTTTGTCCTGACAATAGAAATATCCCAGTTAAAAATGTCTGGGTGTGCACATCAGCCTCTTATCTCCCTGCAAAGCAAAATTTTACAAAATTTAATTTTGCCATGAACTTTTCAGAAGTTCCCATAACTGAGTTTCAGAGTTCCCATAACTGCACCAGTGGAAAGCAACCCTGGAAGGGGGAGCTGTGCTCGGAGCAGCCGCAGGTCCCAGATCCAGCTGCTGATGGCAGCAGGGATGTTCTTTTGGGGGAACACTCTGGGGAGGCACAGCTGACAGAGACATCCATGTTTTTGTGGGTGGAAATGTATTTGCTTAAAAGAAAAATTTAGAAAGTGGCCAATTCCTGGAGGGGAACCATCCAGTGGCCCACAGTGAATCATCA
>VZDJ01000168.1:1277183-1363393 GCA_008694505.1 Cyanoderma ruficeps
GAAAAACAACAACAACAACCCCCCCAACAAACAAACAACAACACCCCCCCAAAAAAAAACCTCCAAAGCAAAGCAAACAAACAGTAACAAACCTAAAAAGAATATAGAAATGAAAAGAAAATACTTGGAAATAAATAAGAGGTAGGTCAAGATGGTAGGAAAACTATAATGCCATAAGTGTAAAAGCAACGCCTTTGTCTCCATGATTGTATGAGTCACCAAAATTTCAGAGTTGAAGTGAACATCCACACTTCTGGCACAGCTTCAGAGACTGGTAAGATCATAAATTAAACTGAAGTTCTAGTCATTAGTTAGCCCATAATATAAATGATGCAATTTCCAGCAATTCTGCTTAGAAGCTGTATTTCTTAGAAAAAACCAAAATATATATATATATAACTCAAGTTTCTGTAGTAGAAAAGCCAAAGGCAGAAGTTCCAAAGTATAATTGTTACTGAACTAGAATAGTACAAATCCTGGAAATGTTTTGAGCCTGGCTTCTACTTCTGGCAGCTTCATCTCATTAGAGCTTTGTCATCTTGCTAAAAACTCATTTTTCATCCCATTCTCATTCCAATCCTGCCGAACACATTCAGGAACTGAGACACTCTCCATCCTTTGGAATTCCAGGGATTGAGCTTTGAGGCTCTTTTTAGGTGCACTTTCCAATTTCTTTGGTTTATCCAAACTTTTCCAATAAATTAGTGGTGTTCTTGGAGTGCCTTCCAGACACAGCCACACTGAGCTCAAATATCTCCTCTCCCATTGAAGTTGCTCCAGTTTTCCCATTTGAGAGCTCCATTTGCACTTCAGCAGCAGTGCTGCACTACGAGCGCATTTCCACCTCAATCCCAAACCCTTTTGCATTCCTGCTTCCCAGAGCAGCATTTCTCAGCCCAAATGCACAACACACTTTTTTTTTTTTCTTGGATGTTTCTCCATCGTGACTTTGTTCTTAGAATGTTCGTTGTTGTCCTGTGTTAGTCCATTAATATGCCATTTCCAGAAATTTGTCTTCATCCTTACTTCCGCTTATGGGCTACACATGGATTTCCCTCCTTCCCTGGAAAAGCTGTGCCTGACAGCGCTTTGTAGAGACAGTCCAGATCTCTCACTGATCTTGCACAGAGACCCAAGACTGCTCCAATGTCTTTCTTCCATATGGGACATGACATCTGAGTCCCTGATCCTGAGATTTTCCACACACAGACAAGAGCAATGCAAATAACCTTATTCTCATTTTCTTTTCCCTCATTTCTAGCGGGGGCACGTGTGTACAGCAGATAAAGTTTGCAGCTACTCCATGCAAATCCAATGGCTCCAAGTGCTCTTAAATGTCTGTGCCACAGTCAGGATAACACAACCTTGCCGGGATGTGGAAGGAATGTCCAGAAACCTCCTTGTCTCCCTATCAGCAGCCAGGAAGGTGTCCCCTCCCTGCCACTCAGCACTTGCAGCTGGGACAGGCCAACATGTGTCACCAATATGCAAGGGCTGGCCTCAAGAAGAAATCGTGTTTACAAACCAAGATTAATTTGAGTCAGACCCTCTCATTGAGGATGTCAAGGGCACAGGCAGAAAAAAGGATAGGATATTTAGAAATCCCAGTATACATGGAACACAAATTAAAGACTTCTAGCATTCTCTTTTAAATTTAACCCCTTAGTCATAGCTCCTTCAAGTTTCTCTTCAGCAGGCATGTCTGCCACCAGCCAAGCAGGAATTCCTCTCTTCTTCATGGCATCCAAGGGAAGCAGGGAGTGCCTGGGGGGCACCCCCCAGCTCTGCTCCAGCATCTTGATCCCAGGGTAGAGCTGTGCTGTATCAGAGCCAGCCCCATCACCTCGAGAAGGGAAAAAACCACCCCAGGGCCCCACCAAGTCTGGGATGCATTATCCTGGACTGATCACCAGGAGCAGCACAGCTGCACCCCATCTCTGGGGCATGTACTGCACAGTGGGAACCCCTGCAAACACCACTGCTCCTCTTCCTCACTCTGCTTCCCACCCTCAGCAAACAGGTACCACATGGACCTCGGCTCCCACTCTATCCTCTGACTGTCAAGCAAGTTGCTTAAAACTGATCAGCAGGAAAAGCCAGACAGCAAATTCATTTTGTTTTTACCACCAGATATAAACTGACCATTGTTCTTCGTTATCACATTACCCCATGGCCAGAAGGATTGTTGTTACCCAGAGGATTTCAGCCTCCACCAGCCACAGAGCAAATATTCCATTAAAAAAACTCAACTTCACATTCTAGATGTCTTGATTGTAATGTAAAAGCCGATTTGTTTCTAAATGTACAAATAGAACAAACCCAAGACAAAAAAGGCTTAAAAGGGAATACCAACAGGAAGTCTCACGTACCCATGTCTGTAAAGCCTGTATCTAGTAATGAATTGGAAGAGAGGAGAAGGACATGTCAAAAAAGTAATGTGTTACAAGACAAGGCATGCTCTTACAAGATAGCAAAGGGATGAGTATTTAAAATAGGTGTTTCTCTAGAAAGTGAAAATGGAGCAGCAATAGCTTGAAAGCTTCCTCTTTTGAATAGTATTCAAATGCACTTCCCTGACTTCCCTTCTTACCTGATCACTCTTTTAGAGACAGCTCCCTAGAGCTGGAAATCATAATATCTTAGATTTCCCCCAAATGAGCTAGAAAACTTAAACACAGAAAATGAGGAATAGGAGAGACGACTTATAGAATGTTTTTCAAAAAATCCCCTAAATCTCAGTATGAAGGCATAAGTATATTTTCAAACAATCAGAGAGTGCTGTCCCTCAGCTCCAAACAACCCCAGGACCAGGAACACATGTCATTTTAAATGGACAACATATTATAAAAGGTTGATAGTATTAAAACAAAATGTTTGAATTACTTAAAAACAGGAAACAAAATTATGCTCTTCAGAGACAGCTTAAATTCCAAGCTGCACCTTGAAGGAAGGCTAAACAGCCATCTCAGATTAGGTGTTAGTTGTTAAACTGGTGAAGCTGGGTGAGAAGCTCCTTTTCAGTGAGAGAGAATAGCCAGGTAGTTATTGCTGACTTTTTGGCCCTGTGGATAATTAAGCCACGTGGGTCCAAACCCTGTGGATAATTAAGCCATTGTGTGGGCATTGACTCGACTCAAATCCTAGCAAAATTTTGGAGTAGAAGGTAGAGAACTTGATGAAAGATGACTAGAGTGGAGTAAGGAGATTATTTGGCACAGTCAAGGTCGCTACCTCTGCTTGTAATGAAAAATTAGCAAGCTGAACAGGAGAGCCATGTGGATAACCAAAGAACTGGAAGAAAAATCATTTATATTCAGCAATTCTACAGTCTCAACCTGTTCACCTGAGCTAGGAGATTATTAGGAAGCATCTCTCAGGAGGGGAAAAAGAAAGTAAATGCATTTTCCACAATGAAGAAGGTTTAGAAGAATTCAGCTCCTAGAAATTGAAATAAGACAAATTTAGAGCCATGAATTACCAGAGATGATATCACTTGGTTCAGTTAAGCCTGAAATACTGAAATCTAGGGAGGGTCTCCAGCCTGTCCTGGAAGAAATCAGACCATGTGATCCCAGTGGTTTTGTTTGATTTTGCAAACTGCAGCTTCATTACAGCTTTTCACCCTCATAGGTATTTAGCAGCACTTTGTTTATCCAGTCCTGTTCTGGGGATTTCAGGCTATTTTCTCAGGGTTCCTCTAAATTTGGGTCCCGTAGTCACTTCTAAATCCATTGCAAACACAGTAATGAGCACAATAGCTCTGGTACAGGCCACATCCCTGAAACCATCTACAAAAGCCACATCATTCATCCCTATCCCTGCAAAGAGGCTTTAGAATTCTTCTATTCCCTGGGCCTTTTCCACCTGGGTAGAACACAGCTCACATCAGATTTACTTCTTTAGATGTTGGTTCTGTCTAAGTATTCTGTTACCAATCTATTTCTAGTTTTAAGATTCACTCCATCCTCAGTTGTGGCATCTGACATCTGTATGGAAAGTGAGACAAGGATCAAACCCTTTATATGCACCATCACACTGGGTAGTTCCTGGAAGGGTGCAGCTTTGTCTGGTTTGGGGGCTCTTTTTGAATCTGCATTAGTTTTGAATATGAGAAGTGTCAGAGCAGACTGACTCACAGGCATCCAGTTCATTCCTAAATCTCCCTAGCTTTGGAGACTGAATAATTATCTCCAGGCAAGGATTGCAGTGCTTCCCTACCCTGCACATGGCTAAGGTTTTCCTTATGTTTCTTCTGAACCTTTTGTCCTGTAATTCAAACCTCTGCTTGTTGCTCTGTGCATCCTGAACAAAGAAGAGAGCATCTGAGCAGGCATGGCTCCGAACAGGCAGTAGGAGAGGGAGCAAGCAGAGTCATTTATCCTGAGTTGTAGAGGCTGTGATGGACAAGTTTTCTTCTAAGAGGACTCTTCCTTATCAGTGTTACCACAGCTGTCTCTGAAAGCCAGTGAGTCTTGGTTCCTCTCTGCTATAAAGAGTGATTCCCACCTTTTTTTTTACCTGGAATTTGAGCTATGATGGCACAGAGAACTCAGCTGAAGATCCTCCAGAGGGAATTTTGTTTTCTTCATTTCCAACCTATCCAAGCTCAAGTGGTTTTGGTCTAAACAGTCTGACATATGCCTAATTACAGGGGGCTTGATAAACCAGCATATCTGTGAGAGAAAAATACCCACAGGGTGGTTTGAAAGAGCCTGTGCTGAGCTGTTCCCTCCCTCACATACACATACACACACACAGAGAGTTTAAAATGATTGAATTTATACTTATGTGCACAATAATATATATAGCATCTGTAAAACAGGGGGTTTAAATATATGCAAGCCCAATTATGCCTATTATTGCATATTCCTGCACATGGCAAACCTTTCCATATTTATATTATATATAAATATATTATATTCATATCTCACCTTCCTAACTGCTCTGTAGGCATCAAGGAGCCCCAAATATTTGGAGATCATAGGAAGGATTGATGCAAAAAGGGGAACTTTTGCCAATGGAATATAAGAAAATTGGGTGTAAAGCACAGGACTGCTGGTGGTGTTGCTGCATCACCTTTTATCTCAAGCAATTATTATTCTTTGCTGGCATTCATTCTGACTTACACACATTTTTGCTCTGCATGGGGGTTCAAAATTGGACATGATTCTCTAAATGAAGACCAGAATGTGCATGAAATATTAAACACTTTCATATTTCTGTTACAAGATCCTTCTCTAGACACCCTAGAATTCATTTGCCTTTTAAGACACAGCTGCATCACACTCTCGCTCTTGGTCATGCTATAAACAATACACCCGGTTCTTCTTTTACCATTTGAAATCCAGAAGTCATTACCATCAGAAATTAATGTTTTTTTGCTTTCAAGCTAAAGTGTTTGAATGTGGCCCCTGTGCTGTTGCATCCCATCCAGTTTCACAGCTTCATTCCTCAGGATTATCCAGCTGGAGATGCTGAGGACAAAAGTAGGGAAGCAATAAAAGTGTGCAAAGGAAAAAGAACTAAATAAATGGCAGGCAAGAGAAAATTGCCTAAAGGGAATTCTGTCAAAAGTAACAGGGCACAGTGGATGGCTGAAAATGAAAGAACACAGAAAGTAGGACTAGAAAATTGAAATGAAAGGAGCGAGAAGGGTAGATTGAGTTCAGTAAGTTAAAAAAATGTTAACAGTAAAATCGCACAGAAACAGCATATTGCATCAAAAATGACAGAATTCTCTCTGGTACGCTTCTCTCTGTACAACAAACACAATTCATTTTAGTGAACTGATTGTGGGGTTGGCATAGAGGGACTAGAGAATGGACAGTGCCTCTTGGAACAGGCCCCTGTACTGGGGAATGACAAAAAAATACACCAAGGACCAGATAGAGTCTGGACGGAAGACCCAAAGGAATGAGAATGAGCTGAGAGAAGGGCTCCAATGCCACTTGCCAGTTTGACTTTGGTCAATAGTATTTATAGGCTTTTTTTCAATTTAAGAGTGCAAAGGAGCAGAAATCTGGATGTAACACACTGGTATCCCATAGAAATCCCAGCCCTAGAAAATCATGTCCTTTTTTTTGCTGTTTAAAAACAAGTGAAGGTGACGCCATTTTATACAGATGAATAAGGATTTAAACTCATTTTATTAAGAGGGAAAGTGAGTTCTTTCAGCCACGTGGCCACTGCAGGAAGGAGTTTGGTGTCCATCCCACCATGCTCTGAGTAAGGGTCTTCCAGAAATGTCCCTGTCTGGAAGCATCTGAGCACATGGATGAAATCCCTCACTGCAAGGGGTGTAAAAACCAAGCTTCACTTGCAGCTCTGCCTCCAGGGTCATTCCTGGGGAACCTAAGGGAAAAGATGTAGGCTGGAGGAGAACATTAGCTGGTAGCTTCAAGTACAAGTATTAGGGGAAAACTAAAAATAGCCTCAACTGTTACTCTTAAAAGAAAAGAGTCTTGGAACTAATTTTGTTTGAAAGCCTGAAAAATATTGATTTTCAGCTACAGAAATGGCTGTCTCCATAGACATCATATGGATCAGTTTTAACCACACCAAGTTTATATTTAGACCCAAGCACCACAGCTGAGTGCTTTGCATTTTTTTAAAATGAGCCAAAATGGAAAGGTAGGACATGAAATAATTGTGAGACTGGAACACTCGTGGGACCAGCTTTCCACAACCATGGGATTTTTTTTATGAGCAAATTAGAAAAGAGAAATTAGAATGAAGGATGCCCAGAAATAAGAACACAAATGGGACAATCCAATAGTGACATTTTGAATAGCAAAAAACAGATTTGGGGGGGGAGATGGAATCTATAGTCATTGACTGACAAATAAGGAATCATGTTTGGAACAAACACAACATCTCTTGAGGTTTGTGTAAACGTATTTGTGAAATGATTACTGCAGTTATGAGTAAAGGTTAATCTGAATTCCTGATTCAATGTCAAAACCCAGTGGGATTATCACTGTACTACTGCATTGTACCATGTATTCAGGGCTTCCAGAACAGCTGAGTTTAGCAGAACTGGGGTAATTATAACCCCAGTGATCTGAACTAATGAAGCACAAACCCTGCAGAGAGATGTCCATGCAAGCACTGGGGCTGGCAGTGGCCACAACATTTCTCTCCAAGCAATGTAGTGGTATTTATTATCCTGCATCTTGCTGTGCTGCAGAAAAGAGGAAAACTGGAAGTATATTGAGGGTTTCCTATTATGATCAGTAGCAGATGGGGATAAATGAGATACCTCCCAAAGGGAAAAGTCATGTGTACTGAATCTGCACTGAAGGTCAAGAGGATGGATGTGCACAAAAAGACCTCCCTGACTCAGAAATAGCCTTCCCTCTCCTGGCAAAGTCACTGAAGGTGAAAAGATTAGAAAACATTTGGAAACTGGACTTCATGAGCAATCCCAGAGAAAGCCATCACCTCATTCCGTGGGCAGGCTGTATAAAACAGCCTGTTCGGGTCCTCCTCCAACAACAGAAACAGTGGCACAACAGCCAAGTGGAACTTGAGTAAAACATGAAGAGATCCAAATGCTGAGGAAAATATTCCCTGGTGTAGAATCATAAAATCATGGAATCACAGAATGATTGGGTTGGAAGGGATCTTAAAGATGATCCAGCTCCATCTCCTGTCATGGACAGGGACACCTCCCCCTAGATCAGGTTGCTCTGAGCCCTGTCCAACCTGGCTTTGGACACTTCCAGGGATGGTACCTGAAAAATTAGAAATTCCTTTCATTTTTGTTCTTTTGGATGCGCTCAAGAATTTGCCTTTTGCAATTGGATTTGAAGCGCATAAAAATTTAATTCCAAAATGGTCTACGAATTAAGACCAAAACAGGGGAACAGAAACATGCTGGTTTTTCCTTTCTCATGCTTCCAAAGATCCACTTCAAGTCATGAAGGGCAGGCCCCACCCTCACTCAGCTGGAACTGAGCATGTGTTGGGTGTATTTCCAATCTGCAGTCACATTTCCACATTAAGGTCGCACTCAACTTTCTTCTTATTTTAATAGCGTGAAAAACAAAGGCAGATGTGATGGGTGTGGATGGCAAAAAGCTATCCAGGGGGGCATGGAAGAACATGGGGAGGGGATTGAGGAGTTCAGGTGTCCACCCAAACATCAAAACCTGTCTGCAAGCTTTGGCCTTGTCACTATTCTCTGAGAGGTGTATGGCAGGCCCGTGCCAAAAAGGGGCACTGAGATTGTCACCCAGTCCCCCAGCACTGAGTGAAACAACTGAAATTCAGTGAGATTCAGGTCAGAACCCAAACTGAGCCACCAGGTTGTTCTGTTATGACAGCATTTCAATCAATTTCAATGGCATAATTTGCATCAATCTCAATTTAAATTACTTTGTGGTTTAAAGAGGAGTAGCAGCTATTCCTTTGGTTTCCTTCACATCTTTACAGTCCTGAAAAAGCACCTATCTTTTCTGTGCATTCTGTGTAGTCAATCCCAAGATGTTGTTAGGAAACTTATAGGGCAGAGGAAGCCCTGGCTGGGTCAGCAGAGCTCTGCCTGGGGCACTGGTTATTCTCATTTGTCTCAGGGGAATCCATTCCTTTCCCTCCAAGTGCTCCTTAACACACCATTTTCCTTTTTACTGCTATTCCTTTGCTGAAACTTGATGGCTGAGGTGGGATTGCTCTGCAGACTGGCTAGGACATTTCTAGGTGACCATGGAATTCCCTCAGGAGATCTCCTGTCATCCCTTTAACTTCCATGTTTCATTTCCCAGATTTTTCAGTCTCTCGCCCTCTAAACACTTTTCAAGGCAACCATCAATTCTTGTTTTTTCCCTTGCATTCCCTTTTTTTTCTGCCCTCTCCTATGGTGTAGTGGGCATGGTGGTGTTTGTTCAAAGGTTGGACTTGGTGATCTTGGAGTTCTTTCCAAGCCTTAATGAATTCCAGGATCCTTTTCAAAGCAGAAGCTCAGCAGCCCAGTGTAGGTGAAGATTTACTGAGTGCTGTAAAATGGTTTTCTGTATTTTATAGGTCTTTGTTCACCTACTTTAACATCTCATTTCCCCAAGCAGCTGTTTTCAGCTCTTTATAAAAATGCTGATTAATTTGTGAGTCAATCTGAAGTTGTCAGAAAATCTGTCTAAGAAAATTTCAACTTGTCCCTTCCAGTGTTCATAGCAGACTTTTTGCATGAATGTCTCACACTCGTCACTCTGTTGTGGATGAAAATAAATCTCTGAAGAGAGTGATGCTGTGACAAGAAATGAGTTCTCCTCGAAAGTGTTGAATATACTGGGGTGTTTCCAAGCAAACCAAATTTCCATGAAGTCTTTTAATATGACACCACAAAAAATGGACTAAAAAGAGGAAAAAGTTGTTTCCCATCATTGTAATTTTCCAAATTTACATTCAGGAAAAATGCTTGTGAAAGACAATAATTGGGATAAAGATTAAAATGCTTTATTAACATATTGAATATCATAATCCAAAGCAGAGAGGCAGTGGCACACAAAAAGGTATTGTGATCTCTGACAACTGTCAACAAACTTTCAAATGTCTGACTTTGTTTTGGTTTTACATAAAATTCTGTAATTCCCTCGACAATCAAGACCACTGCAACACGTTAACTATTTCTTTACATAATTTGCTAACTGCAGCCAAAGTTCAATGCTTAAATGTCATTGCTGGGCAAGACTAAGTCTCCAGAATCAAAAATATAAAAATCATATGTTAATGTTCTCCCCACACATTTTAGCACCATTAGGGAAATAGAAACCTCCTCTCAAGATTCCACTATTAAAGGTATTTAATTTTAAATTGTTAGTGTCTCAAAAGGAAAATAAACTTTTAAATTTAAGTGCTGAGAGAGAAACAAATGTGAATATAGATAGAGGTAAGGAAGATAGTTTGATTGCTTTAATCAGCCTTTGATGAGTCCCAGAAGGAAAATAATGGGCAAGATGGAAAAGTAAATCTCTCCATAATGCCAGAAAAAGAAAACAAACTTACGGAAGGGTTTTGCAACACGATGCAAAAGAGGAAACCCAAGATTAATCATAGAATCATGGAATATCCTGAGGTTAGAAGGATCCACAAGGAATATCAAGTTCAATTTCTGGCCCTGCACAGACACCCTGACAACCCACCCTGTGCCTGAGAGCATTGTCCAAACATTCCTCTGGCAGGTTTGGGGCCAAGAACACTTTTTTACTTCACTTCTGATTCCACTTTCCTCCTCCTTCATCCCTCCATGAACTCAGCCGTCCACACCTGGCAGACTCTGCTGCTCCAGGGAGCATTGCTTTTCCAGCCAATGAACAGAATTTTGCAGATCAAATGCATAGTCCCCAAATATGTGTGACTTCCAGGTTCAAACACTCACCCCAGGGCTGCACAATCCCTACCACCCAAGTGCTTGTGACTAAAACCCCTCATGTGCACCAGGGTTCAAACCAAGCCAGGTTTGCACTTCCACCCCAGCCATCGTTCAGGAGTCGCTGTTTGAAGTGAGCAGATGTCAGCTGTAAAATTTTACTGTTTGCTCAGACAAAATCACATCCATTGGCAATTTTGCTGAGATAAAGACAAGGAAATACAACAGAAGCAACATTTTGGGGTGGAAGCTTGTTTAAACAGTACATTGGGGGCAGGCCAACGTGGTGTCCATCAGGCAGCTTTGTGCCAGCCAACATTCCAGGTGGGCAGCACACACTGACCTGAACACCACAGGTATCCTACAGAGCATATCCTCTAATGAGGCTAAAAAGCTGCTTTAAAAACCAAAATCTGCTGCATGACCACCACTATGTGCAAAGCCAAACAGCTTCCAGCTCATAGCTTGCTCTCTTCACCCCAGCTCAGGGCAAGGAAAGAATTAGACCCCAAATGTCTCCATCCACCTGCCACAGACAAGCCCTGTGTTATGGAATCATGGAACAGATTGGGTTGGAAGTGACCTTTAAAGGTAATTTAGTCCAACTCCCCTGCCATCAGCAGGGACATCTTCATCTAAATCAGGTTGCTCAAAGACCCTCCAACCTGACCTTAAATGTTCTCTGGGATGGGGCGTGACCACCTTCCTGGATAACTTGTGCTCGTGTTTTATCACCCTCACCATAAAATTTTTTTCTTCCCTTTAAGCCTAGATCTAAAAATTCAGGAAACTTGAATGTTTAGCATGCTAAGATTTTTAGGCAATGTATTATATTTGACCAGCTGTATATGTGGAAAACATAGACAAGCTTTTGGGCACAAAAGTAATTATTTAGTTCTTGTACAAATTGTAAACATCTACCTAGAATATGAACATCACCAGGGTTGGTCAAATCAGTTAGATGAAAAGAAGTTCCAGTTGTGACCTGAATGGTTGTGACCTAATGGTTATTTACACATGTAGGTATGTGTTAGAGCAGTCTTTAGGAAGCATCAAGAAATCTCAGTGAGGTTTGTACATCTTTTGTGAAAGGAGATGGGGAAAAGCCAATAAAAGGGAAACTCTTCAGAAGATAAGAAAAATATGAGGGTAGGATCCTGACCTAGCAAAGATTTTCACATACTCCTATTATAAATGGGCAATTGCCACAGGTGAGGGCTGAGCTTCTGTACAAGAGTTTGCAAGATCAGAGTAGGTAAAAAATTAACACAGAAGTGTCACCCTGTTACTTTACTAAACTGCAGTTGCTGAAAATTCAAGCCCACGATTTTACCATGGCAACAAAAAATTCTCATGGCAGGACTTTTTCCTTTTGGTTAGTGGATTTTTTAATCTTCTAAACAAGATGCACCTTCTCTCAGAGGTGATTCAGGATCAAATCAAAGGCTCTTCACATCTGACATGACAAATTTGAATCAACTCATTCAAAGGAGACTTTTACCCACAGCCATGACTCTGATCCAGCTGGGGTCTGAACTTTCACATCTGCTTTGAATGACTCCAGCTGTGCAGCATTTCAAGTGCAAACACAGCAGCACTGCCTCCCCAGAGGTTAATCCTCCCCTGCAAAATGCCAGATTCAGATACATCTCTTTCAGTTGCAGCTCATGCAGATGTATAAACCACAAAGAATCCAGCACGTGCATCCCTGCAAATGCCAATGGAACCCAGACAGATCCAGGAGTGAATTATAGACTGTCAGAATGGTTTGGGTTGGAAGAAACCTTAAAGCCCATCCTGTTCCAACATGGGCAGGGACACCTTCCACTGTCCCAGGCTGCTCCAAGCCCTGTCCAACCAGGCCTTGGACACTTCCAAAGATCCAGGGGCAGCCACTGCTGCTCTGGGCACCCTGTGCCTAAATCTTTCTCTTTTAGTTTAAAATCATTTGGCCTTGTCCTATCACTCTCTGTCTGGATAAAAAGTTGCTCTCCCTCTTTTCGATAAGGGTTGAAGGGGTTCTTCTGCCTCCCTGGAGCCTTGTCTTCTACAGGCTGAACCAACTCCCAGCCTGGCTCCAGAACAGAGGTGAGCATCCTCGTGGCACAGCTACAGCCACCAGTGGAAGCAGCCTCAATGCCCCCAGCACTGATTTGTTACATGAGCACAGCCTGCAGAACAGACAATTCTAGAACTGATCCCAAGCACTTGGAATAGAAGCATGATACTGGCCATCTTCCAGGGAAGAGTGGCCAGTGGGGCTATAAAAGCAGGTGCAGAGCAGATTTGGTGTAGCAGCAGTGACCTGATTGAAGCCCTCCCAATGCAGAACGTTTCATCTTTTAACTCTCCAGTAATGAAGTCATTACATCCAGATGAATGGCCCAAAACATTTGGTTTCACTTGCTCTTTTTACTGCATCCAGTAGCTTTTCACTGACACAAAGCCACCCATAAATTTGGAGACTGACAGTGCCTCTGGGGGAACAAGGCTCCCATAACACTGACACTGCAGAAAACTGATACACATAGAAATAAAAATCAGCTTTGAGAAACAAGAAAGTAGAAGAAAAGGAGTCCAGGCTGGTGACACACTCTGTGTACCCTGCAGGGACTGTCAGCTCAGGTGAATGGCCACACTCCACAGCTCACAGGTGCCTCCATAAGCATCCCCAAATCCCAGACTTTGCCACATCTTGGAAGTTATTCAGTGCCCAACCCCACGGCACATAAATACTTACAGCACGGGCCTTTTATAACGCACGTGAGTTATGGCTGTGATTTATAAGGGATTAGAGCAGCCACTTGAAGGTGTAATAAAACAAGGTATCACTTCATGATTTATTTTTAAGACCACAATTTGGGGAATTTGGGGGGTGGGGGGTAGTTTCAATTGTCATTATTTTTCTATGTTTTCTAGCACAGATTTGTAGACATGATTTTCTGGGCAAAATTTGGTGATGTGGTTGAGTTTCTGCCCTTGGTCATATAATAACCATTGTAAAGCTCAGTTGGGAGGACCCTCACATCTTATGGGAAATAAACCTTTTGAGAAAAGAATCAGGAAAAAAGGCCATCCTGGGAACTTGTATTTACGATAGCATTTTTCCACCCTTACAACTGCAATCTTAGGTATTCTAGCACTAGAGGTAAGGTGCTGGAAATAAAATAATTGTCAGAGGTTTGTGCTAAAGCTGCACAACATGACAGAAAACCATTGCTGAGATTCATATCCCTGAATCACTTCTACAGGTTTTGACCAACTTTGGTTTTCATGACAATGGAATTTTTACTCCCCACGATGGCAAGAAACAACCTCTTCCTCAGCCTCCTGCTCTGCTACAGCCTGTTCAGAGCTGCTGATTCCCACTTGGTCATTGAAGAGAAGACAGAATGCAACCTGTCCAGGAGGAGCAAAATGGACTTCTCAGATCTTCCACCCATCTCCATAGTAGGTGAGTAAAACCTGCCCTTCTAATTAACAAATTAACAAGATTTGCAGGAAACATTGCTGTTGATTATTCTGGATTATTTGGATAATTTTTCTTGGCTTCATAGGGTGGAGAATTGTGGTGGCTGCAGCCCCCAAGAATAACAATGTGCTAAACCTCAGTTTAGAGGGGAAAAAGAAATTATACAATTTATTTTAGTTTTACAGGTTTCACTTCAGCTCGTATCACACTTTAAGACTTTTCATATTGAAGAGAAGTGGTTTTGTGCTAATATGGGAAATAACCTTCTTTTGAAAATCTTATGCATATGAGAAAAAAACATAATGTGACGGTATTAAGGGTCTGCTCTTGTGGAAGAAAAGTCAACAGCATTAAAAGGTATTAATAAAACCTCAGTTTACCTGGCCGTTAATCAGGGGAAGGAAAGAGCACTGCAAGGGAGAGCCAGGGGTCATTTATTTATCTATCCAAGACAGGACCAGCTCTATCCCTACAGTTACCTGTCCTGTTTGGGAAGAGCCTCTTTAGGGTGACGCTTAACTCTTTTCTTCACAAAATTATTTCCTCACGTCTGCCTTAACTATTTCCATGTAATTTACACTACCTTCTCTCAAGAAACTCAAAAGTGTTTGGAGATAATCAGCCAGAGAACATTCATAACTCTGTCAAAATGCTAATAATTTTAAAAAAAAGTTTCTCTTGTTTAGCTCCTTTCTGCAGGATTCTAAGGCTTTAGTTAAAAACACTCTGGTTCTTACCTTGTTTCCTGTATTTTCTCCATGCTCTTGCTCAGGACAACATATTTTTAAGGAGAAACAGCTATCCCACGCATGCATTTCCAAAGAAATCTGAACCTCTGAATCCTGAGGTAACTCAGTGTTGTTTAACTGAGAGCTTAGCAAAGCTTGTGCTGTTCTGCAGCCTCCCAAGCTGTACCGTTTCATGGTCCTTGTGATCCTTGATGCCTTCACCCTCACAATTCCAATAACTTTCTTACCCCAATTAAAATAAGAGATATAAAATACAATCCCTTCAGCTGATTTCTCCATCTTCTCACAGAAGTCAGCCCATGCTTTAGACGTGACAGATGGGCTGAGCTGTGACACATTTCTCCCCACTGCTTCTTAGAGATGCATAACCCTAACTTATAAAGATACAAAATAAATAAATGAAACCCCCCCAAACCAGCTCAAAATATTTATTCTTCATTCTGCAACTCTGTAAATCCTAGCAGTTAGTAAATTTGTAAAAATATATTGATAGAGGATCCTGGAATAGATAAGGAGCCTCCATTCACCAGTGGGGATATGGATGGTTTTTATCTCAATCATCCATTACATACAGGTAGTGCTGATTATAAAACTCACACACCCACAATAAAGGTATCAAAAATACCACAATAGCTTGATGAGCCGGGAAGAGTCTCACCCCTTTCACAGTTTTGCTGTGTTAGAGCCCAAATCAAGCCCCAGTCACAGAATTTACGCAGTTAAAAATATCTAAAATTAGATATGGTGACAAATATACAGAGAGAACAAAGTTACAGGATGAAACAGCTGTGCAAGTAACACGATGTAAAATGAGGTCGTGGGGGGAGAAGGAACAAAGAACTGCAGAATGAAAGGTGGCAACACAGATGCAGAGTTTATGCCAAATCAGCAGAGTTTTTGCTTGTGAAAAGCAGCGTATACTTGTTAATTCTTTCCAAAATTATGCATATATCACTACCTTTTAACAGAAGAAATTATGGAATTGTAAAGATTTCTCCTATTTTTGTTCATGTGACTACTGTGCATGAGCACGCCAATCTTCTTCACCTTTAATTTTATTTGTCTGAAATAATTCATTGTTTGCATCTACCAAACAATGTGTAAAAAAATCCCTTCTAACATACAAGTATCAGTTGCTCTTCTGCTTCACACAAGCAGCAGTGACAGAGTTCAGACACTCTGAATTGAGATGAACATCACTGCAAAACATGCAGCAATGAGGTGGCAAGGCAGGTTATCTGCCTTCTCTCACACAAAAATAGGATTATGTCATTGAAATAACATTCTGTAAAATTGATTCCACATTTTGCTCTGCTATTCTCATTGAAGATTTAACTAGAAAATCCCAGAAAGTCAGCAGGAAAGAGGCAGAGAACAAGAAAGCTTCCAAGGTAGGTGGTTGTTCAGAAAACTTTGTTCAATTAGAACAGTGTGTTACTTCTAGAGTTTCCCTCATGGATTAATTTGCAAGGCTTTAACTGTTATTCTGTCGTACTGTCAGTCCCTGATTTAAATAATTGACGTACAGTTTAAAGCTCTAAATGTAAAAATAGATGTGAAACAATAATGGTGGAAAGAAAATTTGAAGCTGTGGCTACCCCATCCCTGGCAGTGTCCAAGGCCAGGTTGGACGGGGCTTGCAGTAACCTGTGATAGCAGAAGGTGTCCCTGCCCATGGCAAGGGCTGGGATGAGATGGGCTTTAAAATCCCTTCCCATCCAAAGTATTCCATAACTCTGAGTTTCAGAAGTGCACAGGGTGCCTGCAGCCCCTGGGCTCCAGAGATCCCTCCCAGGTCCCAGGGTCATGCTGAGCAACCCCAAGTTTTCCACTTTTCCAAGTCACCAGCAGAGAAGCTGCATTCCTGGGGGAGATGAGAGGTCCTTTCCCACTCCCTGAACTGTGTGTGCAGGTAAGGATTCCCACGGATGGAGGATCACTGGGCTCACGAGGTGGAGCATTGCCAAATCACTCCCCTGCTCCCTCGGTGTCACAGCTCAGCAAAGAGATTGACAGGGAGTTTTTACTCATCTGAAAAGCTGGGAGATCCAAACCTAACACCTTAATTGGTTTTACTGATAACTTCACCAGCTGAGTACATTTTTGCACCCTTTTTTTCACTGCTGCCACGCTCTTTCCTACAGACCCTTTCCAAAGCTCCATCTAGCCATGGTCAAAATGAGGTTTGTCATTTTGCTCAGAAGGTTGGTCTCAAGCCACCCTTTCCCATTTCCCAGCCCCACCATGCCTCTTCATTGCCAGAAGAGCTCCCAGTGCCACAGCCACTTGCTCATTCCCCCAGAACTTCCCACTATTCCCCACCCTCATTTCACCTGTCTGTGAATTCTCATGGTTTTGTCTTCCAGAAAAATGCTAAACGCAAGATATCTCCAAAGCCAAGGCCCTCACCTGCTGCTAACTGTGTGCCAACCTTCAAAACCTGCAAGCCACACTTGAATTCCTGCTGTCACTACTGTGCTTTGTGCAAATGTCGAATTTTCCAGACGATCTGCCAGTGCCTGATGTTAAACCCCAAGTGCTAAGCCAAGCCAGAAACACAACAAGCCTTCTGTCTTTCATTAGCTTCTTGAGTGGATATTTCAAATTGCCCCATGTGTATAGTAATCAAAATAGAGAGCTCTGAAGCTTGAATTTGCCCCTCTTAAAATTTAATGGGCAGTCTTTATTATGGGGTAAATGTTTTCACAAGCTGGATGTTATTTCAGGGAGCAGACAACCAGGGAGATGGGCATTGATTAGGCATTTTTAGGATAAGAGCCATGTTTTATGATGAATTCTGGATTCCTGTGGGTTTGGGGGGTTTATTTGAAGGGTCATATTAATGCCAGTCTGCAGAATTGTCTAACCAGTACCACAAAACCTGCCCCCATGGCACCCAAATGGCCACTAACACAGGACTGGTTGGGCCAGTGAGGGGCTGGAGCTTGGCTTTGCCCACAGGGACATCACCACCCTTCAGCACAGCCAAAGTATCAGACTGAAAATGCAGGCTTTGGGGCTAACTCCATTTTCACATATTCAACAAAAATCAGGACAGGAATTTTTGTAGGTTGTTCCACCTGAAAAGATGGACCCAAGGCTATAAGGACATTTTCTGGTCATCCTCAGCTAAGCATCCACCTTCTGGGGTTTCGGTCATTCTGCCACCAAGCAGTACCTCCCAGGGGTATGACATACATATGTACTTGAAACCTAAGTGTATCCATGCCTTGGAATATAAAAATCAGATTTTTTTTTTCCCCCAGCCATATCTGTAGGAATCAACTCTGTCAGCCCTCCTCCTGCTGCCAAGGACACTGCATGTACAGAGCCCAAAAGCAGGAGGACATATCTGGGACTTGGAGGAAGAAAGGAGAAATCAGCAAAAGATGAATGTATATCCCACATGTACATCTTGAAGCAAACCATTCCAAACAATCCCTTTCTTTGCCCGTTTTTGCTGCAGGAACTCCCAGAACCATCTCCAAGGGTGAATTCAGGTGGGAATGTCCAAGTGCTGCAGCAACCAGGGGAAAAAAAATACATCACATGCTGTATCAACACTTAAAGGCTTAGAAAGAGATGGCTGAAGCTCAAGGCAACAGAAGATTTCTTTCTCTTGTTCTTGAAGCTCTTTTCACACTTGAGGTATCCAAGATGGAACAGGAGGAAAATCCTTCTTGGTTAAGCTCCCAGAAGAGCAAGGAGGGAGCAGACCCAGAAAACATTCCTGACATTGAAGACTTTTTATCTGCCAGACCCCAGCTCTTGCTTTTTACCTCCTCTGTTCTGTACTTACAGTCTGCTCCCTTACACTCTTTTTTCTTCTGTGCTACTTCCTTTGTTTTTAGCATTTTCCCTTTATCCAACTGCTATTCTTCGTTACCACAGGAGCACTCCAGGACTAACCCACATCTCCCATGTTCTCTCCACCTGCCTGCACCAGGGTACCTTCTAGGGCTCTTTAGCTTTCACAATCAGATTTTTTCTAGCCATGAATTTCTAATCCCAATCAGGAATTTTCCAATCCCCTGTGCAGGTCTATTTAAGACAGTTGTTTACTGATTTATTTCTAAACACAGCTGAGGGCTACAAAAATCTTCCAGGCAGGAAAAGATGATATAGATAACACTCCAAATTGGCTCACGCCATATGAAGGGTTTTTAAAAAAATTCTAATAGTCAGTCTAAAGCCCAGAACTCAAAACTAAGGTCAGATGTTGACAGAAATTTTTGTTCATATTAGATATGTTTATAGTTGTCAGATTAATCTAAGAAAGAGCCCTAATGATGAATGTCATTGTGTTCCTTATCTCCTCCTTCTAAGGCACATCATTAACATGCATGATATAAGCTTGAATTCTTGTAAATATATGTAAGTGTGTCTTTTAGCCAGATTTCTTGGCTCAAGAATTTGTAAGCCACTCAATTATTATGAAAAAGGGGAGAAGGAAGAACAATACATTATAATGGATTTCAGAATGTGGCTCCTTCTTTTACTAGGTAAATATTTATGTTCCATCAAATTGATGTTTCAAAATTCTCATAATGATAACAAGCTTTTGTTGATTGATGCTAAAATCTTACCAATAATCACACTACTTCTTATGTGGAAACAAGAGCATTCTCATATCAGGAAGTCCAGCTGGTCAGAAAAATTATATTTTACCATGGTCAAGGGGAGTGGGAGCAGAGGGAAGGGAATGAAGGAGACCCAGAAATCCAACAAACTGCAGCTCCCACTTCAGCTTTGCAGAACCTCTGAATGGTTGAGGTCAGCAGGGACCTCTGGCAACCATCCATGTGGTTCTGCTTCCCAGAACCATGTCCAGGCAGCTTTTGAACATCTCCAAGGAGGGAAAATCCACCACCGCCCTGGGCAACCTGTCCTGGTGCTCAGTCACCCTCACTCACCATTAAAACCAGAAAAAGAAATGTTACCTGATGTTTGACTCTCTCCAGCATGTCCCTGTCTCTCTCGCACTGTGGAGCCCAAACTGGACAGAGCAGCCCAGGGACAAGCTCCACAGTGATGAGCAAGGAGGAATCCCCTCCTTGGCCTGCTGGTGACAGTGCTCCCCACATGGCCCAGGGCACAGTTCACCTTCTGGTGACTCTTGTTCAGCTTGGTGCTCACCATGTGCCCCAGGGCCTTTCCTAGCTCCCTGCTGGGTATCCTCCAGAGAGTCCTGGGCTTGTTCCTCCCCAGAGACAGGACTTTGTGCTCCTCCTTGAGCTGTCCAGCCTGGCTGGGTCCCTCTGGACAGCAGCACATCCCTCTGGCACATCAGCCACTCCTGCCAGGCCTGTGTGCCCAGACACCTCTGAGGGCTCCCTCTGCCCCATCATTCACATCACTGATGGAGATGTAGCACAACTTGGGGCTTTCAGAGAAGGAAATCAAAGTACCAAGACCCACACAAGGACCTACAGACATGGCAGCTGACACAGACAAGACAGGATGGCGCGTGTTGGCAACGAAGGAAAAGGAAAAAACCTGTCAATGACAGTAAAGTGATTTGTTTTTCAACATGTATGCTCATACTTGTTAATATACCATCTATCTGTAGTGTATTTTTAAATTTGATTTATTAATAAGCCTTCTTTGTAACTGGAATTGATTAGAAAGAGGCTTTGCTTTCTTTGCTGTTCATCTATCACACCAGAGAATACATATAATCAAATACTCTGAAATTGTTATTAGCCTTAATGACTTGACTTTTCTGGGTAAAGATCTCATTGCATGAGGCATTGACACAGGGTGCAGAAATCAGCAAAATATGTACACCAAATATTTGCTTCAATGTATTTAGTTTGAGCAGTTATTTATACTGAGGAGGTGTTTTGTCAGTGCAGGAGTCCCCCACGGGGTCCCATCTGAAATGTCATCAGCACACAGATGATAAAACATGCACATGACAAAGATGGAGTATGTAATTTTTACCTGTCCCACACCAAAATGTCTCCACTGAAAGTTTACTAGAATTCAAGTGTAGAGACAGTCCCAGGAATGCTCTGTGGCAGAGTCATTGTCCTCCTAGAGACCAACGGAAATTTTACCCCAGTTACAGGTTAGTAGGATGAAACACAAATAAATCCCTGTTAGCTTTCCATATATCACCTGCCTTGTGTAAACTTAAAACAGATACTGTGTTTTTCTGATTTGATTTCTTACTGTCACACTCAAGGCCCATAAAATCCAAGTTTAAAACAAGTGGTAGAATTAACATCTTAATGGCTTTACCAAATGACCTCTAAACATGTAATTTTCCAAGCTAATCACTCAAATTCTTTGGAAGACACCAAAAGGAATCCAACCAAAGCCTTTAGGAATTGCTGAGAGAAGGGAAGATTTAATGGAAGGTAAAATGACTTTTTCCAAGTTCTCTAGAAGAGTCAGCAGTATCTGTGATGCTG
Organism: Cyanoderma ruficeps; assembly: GCA_008694505.1. Lineage (NCBI taxonomy): Eukaryota > Metazoa > Chordata > Aves > Passeriformes > Timaliidae > Cyanoderma > Cyanoderma ruficeps. The sequence goes on from VZDJ01000168.1 coordinate 1,298,184, forward strand.
CTTTGGCCGAGGGTGGTAAATGACTCAATGAGGCCCCTTTGAGATGAGGACAGCATTAAATGCATGATGAAAAGAATTATTGGAGCAGCAGAAGGAGATTTGTATAACCAAACCAAGGGGCCAACAAAGAACTTGTGTGTGACGTGCTGAGCTGTGACTCTGTGGGAGCTCTATTTTACAGGGCACAAATGACATCCAACCCAGTGCTACAGCAAAGAGGCCTCTCAGGCACCATGGGACACACAGTCCTCATGAGGTACTGCTGCCTCCAGTTCGCTCCCTGGGTGGGTGTAGACACTAAATGGTACTCAAGGCCAATGCACAAACCCATTAAACCATAATATACTTCAACAGAGCATTTTAAGATGAATTAGACTATTTTATGGACAGAAGGGATTCTATAAACACACTAAACAGACCAATTCAACACTTGTCCACATCCAGTGATCCATTTAACTCCAAGACATGCCTCTGAGTTGCACATTAAGACTGGGAAAAGAAAATAATTAACAATGAATTCCCCTAACACAAACCCAGGAACATTTTTTTTCTGTCTGCTCCTGAGGTCCAACCTGCTGCTCTTCTGGACAGTGCTCCCCACACGGTGATCTCCAGAATCCAGCAGGAAATACATGAGATGGCCTGCTGTGGTTACTGCACTCCAAAATCCCAGTTAGCCCAGCAATATCTGTAGCACGTTTGCCACAGGAACTTCATTTCCAAAACCAAGGATGCACAGCAAGCAGCTATTCATTGCCAAGCGGAAATATAATCTTACGGTTTTGTAGTACATTTAATAGTTGGAAAGAAATAATTGCTTCCTGGGTCAGCTGCAAACCACTTGAAACACCAGGTACTTTTCTAACTGTAGGGATGAGAAAGTCACCAGTCACTTTTGGCAAAGCTCTGGCCAAAGGCAATGAGTGAAGTCCCCAGCCTTGTAAAGGCAACAGTTGGTAGGTCACAATGTAGTCATAAAAACACAACTGGGGACATCAGAGGTGGGCACACACACAGGCAGTGCTGAAGCTTGGCACTCTATGAACAATTCTTTCCTCTCTTTGTACAACCTGCACTGTTTCATTTTGCTGGTATCCAGATTCCAACAGGCATTTTTCAAAGGCATCAGCAGCTCCTGGCATAGCACAAAGAGCAGGAATACACGCAACAGTCCCACAGTGTATTTCCTCACTCTTGGAATCCCAGAAGAATTTGGGTTGGAAGGGAACTTAAAACCCAAACAGTTCCACTCCCAGCCATGGTCAAGGACACCTTTCACTATCCCAGGGTGCTCCAAGCCCTGTCCAACCTGGCTTTGGACACTTCCAGGGATTCAGGGGCAGCCACAGCTGCTCTGGGCACCCTGTGCCAGGGCCTCCCCAACCTCAGCATTGTAGGAAATCAAGGCACAGAAAATTCTCAAAACCTTGGTCCTACAGCCTAGACCTAGAAATGAATGCAGGGTTCAATCTGAGACCTTGGAAAAGGCTTCCAGATTTAGAGACCAGAAGCAAGAATGTGGATTTGTAGTTTAAGCAGAAACATGTTAAGCTAGGTAGTGGAAAGTTTCAGAGTTTAAAGTTTAAGATATAGAAGTAGTTATAAAGGTAGTAAGTTTTAAGGTGTAGTCCTGTAAGTTTGTATGTCATTGCATGATTGGTTAATAAAGTCCACACTGCAGCAAAAACATGTAAAACAAAATAATTAATGATTGAGTTAAAGACATAAACATTTTTTTCAGCAGTAGTTTACTGACTAATAAGTCTTTAAAAGGCATTGTAACTAGATATCTTGTGACCTATGACTTACCTAGTGAAGACATTGTCACCCTTCATGAGACTGTAGAAGATAAAAGCAATAAATTATGCTTTAACACATCTCTCACTGGTCCCATCTCTCGTGCAATCTCGATAAGCATAAAAAGCAAAAAATCTTTTTATCTGGTTTAGACCTACATTTTTCAGTTTACAACCACCACCCCTTCTCCTGCCACAACAGGCCCTGCTGTTGCTGTCTGACCCCATATTTCCTATAGGCCCGTTTCAAGTACTAAAAGGCCACAATTAGGTCTCCCCAGAGCCTTCTTTTCTCCAGGCTGAGCACCCCCAGCTCTCCCAGCTCACTGTCATGGCCTCCTCTGCTCCAACATCTCCATGTCCTTCTCCTGCTGCGGCCACAGAGCTGCAGGCAGCCCTGGGTGTGCTGAGAGGGAAGGAGAGAGGCTGGGTCCCCTCGCTGCCCTCGCTGTGGGGTGAGCCTGGCACACGGGTGTTCTGGGCTGCCCAGTGCATGTGACCACTCACAATAATAGCTCTTAGACCTGTAAAATGGAGTTTCACAGCTGGAAAGGTGTTTGGTGGGATATTCTTCCCCTTCACCAGCAAATTACCTCTGATCTAGGGACAAAAACACTTCAATGTCTGACATGACGGGCTAGTTCAAGTTTTTCTGGTCCTTCAGAATCAACATAAGTATTTTCTGCCTCTTTCACAGTCACAGCAGAGAGGGTTGGAAGAAGGAAATGAAATCCTGTCCCTTGCCTGACTGCCACGAGAGGCCCAGTGCTCTGTCACCACAGCAGGAGCACCCATGCAGGGCTGGGAGACATGACGTGGGGCCTGTGGGACACTGTTCCCACCCCGAGGAGCAGCACCAGGCCGGGGACACGCCTGGAAGTGCCATCACCCACTCTCAAAGTGCCCCTCCAAAACCAGTGGGGCCTGCAGATTGCTTCCTGAGCAAATACAGAGATTTTATTGGCAAGCTTCTCAGATGATATGCAGATGGCCAACATATGGTCAAGTCACTCTTCCAGAAGAAAAAGGAGGTTGTAGTCATTTTGCAAGTTTTTTTTTTCAGTGAAATGAGAAACTATTTCAATTGCTGCATGGCATATGCATGTATCTTTCCATCCAGGAAATCCTTTAAGATTAAACCCTGCCTGAAATATGGGAGCCCTAAAATGGCTATATTAATGCCATAACACAATTCACATGTGGCTCTCATTTAATATAGATAAAGGCAGGAAAAGACTAAAATATACCATTCCCTAGTGATCCACTGCAGACCCCTCCGAATCAGTAGAAATCCTCTATTGACTTCAATATAATCTAATATACTTTAATAACACCTTCATCACTCACTCTCTACATTTTAGCTAATCTATTAGATTTACCAATCTAATAGATTAGCTAAGTGTTCTTGTGGTACCCTTGCCATTCTGGGCAGTTTCCCCGGCTAAAATACATATATGGGATCTCATACAGGCTCCCCTTCATTGTGCACAATGATCTCAAATAGATGAATAACAGCATTATGTGACTTGCAACAGTAATAGCCAGAAATGAACCAGAGAGAATACACAGCCTCACTCTTCCTTGTGTTCCTTAACAAATCAGAGTGGCATTATATATATATATATAAAATAAATATATACATAAATTCATTAAAAGTCTTCTAAAGTGGAAATAGGAGCATTCAAAGTAATTCTACAGCCAGGGATCCTTCATCCTCTGAAAAGACCTCAGAAATATCTGACAGAGCCAGACCACTACTACTACTACTATTTCAAAGGTTTCCTTGCTACTTTATAGCTGTGATTCAATTCATAATAATTTCTCAGTTTGGGAAGCAAATATTTGGAGCACTAAAAGAACACAGCGGATAGTTTGCTTCTCTGTATTCCCTTCAACATTCTCCATCACTGTTCCTTTCCTCTAAGTCTGGAGTGTGATCGGAGACATTGGTATTTATGTCCAAATTGACATCTCAGTGGCAGGACAGACTCCCCCAAAGGGTCAAAGGAGTCTGGAGCCAGTTGCTAATAAAATAACACATAGGACATAAGCTTTGGAGAGGAAGAACAGGGCCAACAAATGTTTGTTCTTAGTGGAAACAAGTTAATAAACGTGCTGACATTAAGCCCTGGGTCAACCCAAACCCTCATGTCCAATTACTAAGCATTTAAGGTGCCTGAACCTCTGCAGTCTGTTCAGTTTACTTCCAAAATGCTGCTGCTCCATCAGGGAAAAGGAGCGCACACCTATGACTGTGGCCCATTGAATATTGCCTTACAGAAATGATTTTGCAGTTAATGAAATCAAAACCAAGGTGCTACAGAAAAGTACCAGGTTTGCTGAAAAGTGTCTCTGGAACCTGAAGATGGAACAAGAAGTGAACACATTACTACAAACTTTCTAAGTATCCTAAAGAATATTTCTGCTGTGCAGTTTCAGGGAACTAGACAAGAAGTTGGGGTGTCCCCATCCCATTAAAAGGATGCTGCAGAACCTTCCCACTCACTTCTGGAAGTATTTTTTTCATGGGATTGGGGTTTTTTTTATTATTATTCTGTCAGTCTATTGTTTGTTTTTGTTTTCCTGAAGCTGGCTTGCAAACCACAGGCATAAAGGGGATTTTAGAAGAGAAGAAAAATAATTGTAATTGTTACAGTGGTGCAAAGCTGTCCAGTGGCAAACAACGCTACTGCAGACCCTGCTGAGGCTTCCCAGGCTACATTTACTACATATGATTTGTCTTAGCACAAAGCCCCACGGGCTAAAAAAAACACAATTAGCTTCTGACAAGCTTCGTGTCATCTGCAGGAAGAACCACAGCCATGAAAACAAGCTCAGTCATGAATCTCAGAGCCAGCAGTGCAGCATACATTCAGCCATGTCTTGCTCTCCTCTGCACTGATCTGTATTTCCCAAGGCAACCTGTGCACCTCCATCAATCTCCGTTTCACAGCACCAACCTTGCAAAAAAATAAAGAGCAGGGCCTAGGAAGACTATATTGCAAATTTAAAAATCACAGTCTAGAATTTCTGGTTGAGATACATGGAGAAAAATGTACATCTCATGCTCTATTATCACTTCTGATTCAACGGTGGAGGGAAAACAGGGGCAGGAGATGCCTTATTTGCCTTGTTTCACTGGTAACAATAAGGAAAGCATTAACAGAATGTTAGTCTGACAGACACTTGAGAAATACTTGATTACTTTTGGCCAAATCAGAGCTGTCTGAAGACCAGGAGTACAATCTTTCATCCTTCATTTCATCTGATCACCAGGTTCCATCAATTTGCAGGGACAGATTTCCCAGGATGACAGTGCTTGTTATGATACCTGGAAGGCTGACCTGAAACAGAGACTGGACAGAGCTAGAGAATAAAGTAGGTATTTATTGAAAAGCCTCCAGGATCCACCTTGGGCAGGACAGGAGCCCAACCAAGGCTGCACCCCGAGTTCACTATGAAACGCCACACACAAAAGGTTGACTCGTCACGAGGTCTTACATTTTTATCAGTTTTGGTCTATTTGTATATTGGGGTTTAATTGTCTAATTACAGCTTCAGGCTGTGAGGTCTCATCTTTCTTGTTCCTCCCTTCGGTTCACCATTGTTTATGCTTTGGGCTTGGAAGTTGTCCTTGGTTTTCAGCAGAAAAGCAATTTGTTTTGTCTACTTACCCTGTGAAGAGAGCTTACTGGCACTTAATATGAGGCTCAGAACTACATCCTTAGGTAACACAGAATCTGCAAGCTAAAGCTTAGGGCATCATTTCTCTCCTTTAGAGGCTCAACAAGGCCTTTCCCTTGTTGAATCTCTATTCTAAATATCTACAAATAAGTATTTAACAATAGTGAACAGCTAACTGCAACGAACATTAAACAACAGTAACAAACATCCAACAGTAGTATTGTCTTGTGTGGTTAGGTATTATATAAAGAAAAACAATGATTATTGTGCACAGTTCTTTTAGTATAGAGGAGAAATCATTTAAAACATGTCTTTGTCTGCATCAGTTCCTGTTTTTACAGTTGTTTCAGGAGCAGAAGCTCTTTTAACTGTGGAGTAGTGAATCTAGGGTCCTTTGCCAGCAATTTTAACTGCGGTGAGAGTAGTCAGCAGAACTTGGAATGGTCCTCTCCACCTGGCTTGTGGAGGATCATTGTCTCACCACTTAACATAGACTCAGTCTCCTGGTTGGAAGGAATGCATGGGTGTGTCGAGTCCTATGGGTCTGGATAGCACGATGTAAGTCTGGAGCTTCTGCAAAGTAGAACTTAAAGCCATCAGATATCTCTGTAAATCAAGTTTCTCTTTCATGTGAATTTCACCTGGAATATGAGGCACCTGATATGGTCTGCCACACAGTATTTCATAGGGACTGATGTTGCTTGGGCTGCTGTTCTCACACATTCGGGGGTCACCAGATGTTGCAGGCCGAAGCTGGGCGTGTCTCAATTTTTGGAACACTCAAATGAAACTCACACTTCGGTTGGTTTCGAAAACTCCTCCTTTAATTTCATCTGACTCCAGTTTTTATACATATTTACAGAGGTCAAGAGATTGGCTGGACCGGTCGCCACCTCTTCAACCTGGATGGTGGACATCACCATCAATCATTTCTTCTGTCACAGGAGAACTATGTAAACATTCTAAGAATAGATATTGTTCTCATGAAAGCTGATTGAGAAAGTTCTACAGAAAGACAAAAGACAGAAAACTCAGAGCAACAGACTGATGTTATTTCTCCGCCTTGGTTGTATGCGGATTTTCAGTAGAGCTATAGGCAAGGCCTGAACCCACATCATAGAAGTTTCCTTACAAATTTTGCTAATTTGTGTTTTGAGAGTCCTATTCATAGGTTCAACTTTCCCACTCGCTTGGGGTCTATAAGGTGTATGCAAATCCCAGGTAATTCTCAAAATCCGGCTAACTTCCCTAACTAGTGTTGCAATGGAGTGCGGTCCCTCATCTGATGACATCCCCAAGGGAACTCTGAACTTTGGAATTATATGATTGAGCAAGACTTTCACCATCAGTAAAAAGCTCCCAATCTGGATTTTCCAGGGGCACATCTTTCAGGTCAGGTCGACTGGAATATACTTCTTCAATTGTCTGTAAACAGTCACGCTCAGGCTCGTTGTTAATTAAGGCGGAGGACAAAAACATGGCAGGGTTAACAACAGAGGTTGTTTTCCAGGTAACATCATCCTGTTCTAATAAGAGTGCTTGATATTTAAGCATCGGGTTACCGGATAGCCAGTGCCCCCCTTTTTGTTCTAATACAGCTGCCACGCCATGGGGTACATACACTACAATGTGTTGCCCAAGAGTAAGTTTTTGGGCTTCCTGGATCAGGAGGACTGTGGCTGCCACAGCCTTCAGGCATCCTGGCCAGCCCTGGGCAACACTGTTTAGCTGTTTGGAAAAGTCGGCCACAGCCCTCCGTTGATTCCGGAGGTGTTGTGCTAGTACCTCCAAAGCCAGATTCAGTCTTTCATATGCAAAAAGTTCAAAAGGCTTAGTTAAGTCTGGTAGTCCCAGTGGTGGGGTTGACATTAGGGAGTGTTTCAGCTGTTTAAATGCTGCTCTAGCTTTTCAGTCCATATGATAATTCCCCTTTCACCTGCTTTTAGTGCCCCATACAGTGGTTTTACCAGCAGTCCATAATTTACTATTACCCAAAACAACCCAACCTCACTGAAGGCAATGGGATAGTGAAAACCACTAGAAGGTGCTAAATACAACCTGAAATTTGACACAGCATGAAATAAAAACTTTTCCCAGTGTGGAAACCGGTCTAGTTTAACACTACTTTACTACTGAAGGCTTTTTCCTAATCAAGTACAAAGAAACAGCAGGAAAAGCTCTGCTATATTAATAGCCAGGAAAAGCTAAATTTAAGGAACAGCTATTAACTAGAGTGGACTTAATATTTTCCAGTTCTCAGCCAGCGGTTGCTGGTGTGTTAAATAACATAAGATAAATTCGCCCCTCAAAACCAATGTAGTATATGTTATAAAGTAAAAGTGTATTTTAAACTGAAGTTTTCGGACCGGCAGGAATTTTTCAGGCAGCAGCTAATTTACATCTGTAAAAATGTTCGAACTACAACGGGTGTAGCTAGGATTTGCAGCACAAAGAACTCACCCTGCCATCATTGCCCAGATGTTCAACTTCAGGAATTGAAGGCAGATTCTGGGAAGTCCATTCAGACTCGGAGTTTCGTCCAAAGAGTTTGCAAAAAGGAGAGAAACAAGAGAAAGAAAAAGACATGAACATATTTAATGCACCCAGACTAAGAACACTGCCACAGGGGAAATAAACCCTCTAAGAACTGTCCCTTGGATCAGGGAATTTGTGAGTGGGCGGAGTGCTGTTCCAGAGAGGCAGACTCTATCGTCTCACCCAACGTTCTATCCCAGGCATTCAAAGTTGTTTTTCTTTTATTGTTGCTGTTCCCGATATCGTGTTTTGCGTAATAAAATTTGCTTTATATTAAATTGAATGAATCCTCTATAACACTGGTATTGGGGAGATAAGGGATGGGAGGAAGCTGCAAATCTGAGCCAGTTGTTGTACGAAAGAGAGCACACACCAGCTCTGCTCATTCCTCACCCAGTGCCCACACTTTCCCAAACTGCGTCTCCTTTGGGCACACACGGAAATCTCATTTTCTTGAATTTTTGCCCCTCAAAATAGTCCTGTAAACAAGACTTAGGGAACAGGCTGCTGAACTGAAGGTAGGGCTGCTTTGGGGCTTTGTCCATTTGCTCAGCTTGGTTACGACAGAGGCCTGAGGGCTGCTCTGAGACAGCCTCTCACAACACCTTCCACAGGGAGCAAATGCACTGCTCTGTGCATCCATCCCCTGCTCACCTGGACACCAGACCTGCTGGGCTTCACCAGTCTGAGACTGAATTTCACCTTTGCTCCTCTCTCTCTGTGCACTCTGTGCTTGCAGTGACCCAGCTCCTCCTTTCCGGGATCCCGTGGCTTACATCTCACCCCAGTGCTGGGACATCTGCTGTGCAGAGGCCCAGAAGTGAGAAAAGCTGGAGCTTGTCACTGACCTCTGACTCAGCCAGATGTGGGATGCCAGAGGAGCCCATCTGAGGGGTTTTGGTGCTGGGGAGGGGATACTCCCCAGCCTGGGCACCTACAGATGCCAGTCTCTCCTCAGTGCTATTCTTCATTCATTTGCTCCTGCTAAAACCATTGTAAAGCAGCCACAATGGGTCTGGAAGTCGGTATTCAGGAAATGCAGATGTTCAACCTCAGGCTAGAGTGAACTCTGAATTAATAGCATGTGTATTGAAAACAAAGTGAAAAGGTGAAAAAAAATACTTGTGAATGATTTAGCAAAACACTGACATCAGATGTGCTCTTGCCAATAAAGAGCAAGCAAGCAATAAGGGTGAGTGATTCTAGTGACATTGAGGATTGAAAACACCTTTAACACCATGGAGTCCAACCACTCCCCCAGAACCTCCAAGTTTGCCACTAAGCCATGACCCCAAGTGCCACAGCCATGCAGCTTTTGAATCCCTCCAGGGATGGAGACTCCACCATAGCCCTGGGCAGCTGTGCCAATGCCTGGCCACCCTTTCCATGAAGGAATTTTTTCCAATATCCAACCTGACCCTGTCCTGGAACAAATCAAGGCCATTTCTTCTTGTCCCATCCCTGTTCCCTGGGAGCAGAGCCCGACCCCCCCAGCTGCCCCCTCCTGTCAGGGAGTTGTGCAGAGCCACAAGGTCCCCCCTGAGCTCCTTTTCTCCAGGCTGAGTCCCTTTCCCAGCTCCCTCAGCCTCTCCTGGGGCTCCAGCCCCTTCCCCAGCTCCATTCCCTGCCCTGTCTTTCTTGTGAAGGGCCCCAAAACTGCCCCCAGGATTCAGGGTTGGGGACTCAGCAGTCCCCAGCACAGGGGCAGTCATTGCCCTGGTCCTGCTGGACACACCAGTCCTGGGACAGCCCAGGTACCCTTGGCCTCCCTGCCCACCTGGGCACACTTTTGGTGTCATGTGGATTGCACACCTTAAGAAACCAGCAGGGAGTCACAACGTGGAATAACAATATGTATTTTTTTAAAGCAAATCAGCTGCTACACCAAAGGTCAGGTTTCTGAGTCTTCCATTCATTCTGGAAAGCTTCTGAAATGGAAGAGAAATCCATATATTTTACTGTAAAGATTATTCAAAATTGCCCTCAAGAAAGTTCAAACAGCTCATACCACAGTGAGAACTAAGATGACCCCACTGAGGCTGAACAGCAGTACCTAAAGAATGCCAAGTGAACAAAAAAGGTTGAATCAAAAATATTCAATGTGCCCCTGTTGCAGTTCCAGTTTCCAAACCACTCTGTTGTCAGGTACTGACCATAGCCATGCTGCAGCTGCCAAACCACAACTGCACTGGGAGAGAGGCACAAATTCTGCCAGTTCTGGTTCTATTAGGGCCTGTGTTTGATCTAGTCCTCTTCAACAGCAGAAAATAAATACAAGACCTAATAAATATATTCCAAATATAAATTCTGCATTTATCAAATCAAACCATCATAATCCCACATTGCTAACCTGTTCCCAATAGTGGAATTTCAGCAGCAAATCAGATTTTCATTAGCTTGGTTAATGAATATGCTGTGCTCCAAAGTCACTGGACAGTTCTTGTTCTCGCAGTGGTACTTTAATGCCTCGGCCCAGGGCCTTGCAAAGCAAATGAGGACTTTTTAGAGCTTGTCTAGACAGTTCCCTGATTTGTCTCTGGAATCGAATGTAGTGCAGATGGAACTAGCCCCTTGCCAGAGGTGCAGAGGGAAAAAATGAAGCAGCCAGCATAGGGTGTAACACAGAAAATTCCAGTTAAATGTAGACAAATACTTTCACCAGAGGGTGGTCACATTCTGGGAGAAAAGCCTAAGGAGATGATGTGATCTGTCCCAAGACAACTGAAACTCTCCTGGGCAAGTTCATCTCAGCATGGCCCTGGTATGAGGACAGGGATGAATCAGATACCTCCAGGTGGCCCTTCCTAACTGAATTTTAGGAACCCATGATCCAAGAGCACAATGATAGCCTTGCACTTCAGCATAGCAGATTTCAGCTGTGAAATGGGTTGAGAAGCCAAAGCCCAAGCAGTGGAAACCAAGGAATGAGGATACCAGAAGTTATTTTCCTACTGCATTTGTTTTACCCCAGTGACATTTTCCACCATTATTATTCTGCCACAAGCAGAGGTGCACATTACCTACATTTAGATGTGTATTCAACTGCTGTGTGTTCTCTTAAAGAATAATCACCTTTAATGATTATGGAGTCATTCATGGTACCCCTGTGGGACCCAAACTCAGTTCAAATTGGTGCTTTTCAGAGGTCAATGCAAAACAAAACCATGAAAAAAGCTGAACACTGAGCAACATCTTGTTTACCCATCTCTTTTGTTTCCTCCTCCAACATTTCACACTCCACACCATCTGTTCCAACTGTTCGCTGAGGTTTGGGCATGAATCTGAGAATTTCAAGCACTTTGTAACACCATTCCAAACCTTTTATCTTCTTAGATCCAAAAACAGAGGTGGTCTGCAGTGCAATGCTGACTGAATAGGAGAGTGGCAAGAAAGTGCTTCCATGGCACATGAAGATAATTCTGCGTGGGCAGAGTGATCATCCTGCAAGATTCAGCCCTTCAAGTATATTTCCTGAGGAACAGCTTTTCCCAACCCCAGCACAAGATGCAGAGCAGCCACTGCACTGGCTTTTGCCTTGAGGACACCCCACATGGGTACATTAAATATTTGCAGTAGCTTAATAATCATACAATGGTAAACAAACTCATGGCAAACCCCAAAACATCTCACTGCACAAAACAAGTCAGGCCACAGTCAGATCTTTAATAAAAGCACTTGAAGTCAGTGACAAACATGATACAGCAGACATGACAACTCAGAGAGATCAAGTTGGGGGTAGCAATGTGCTGCTGGTGTCTGCAGAGGATTGAACAAGGTCCCTAAACCCAACCATCCCCTCAGTGGCTCCTCAGCTGCTCACAACACACTTGAAGGCTCCTCAAAGTCTTTCTTGCCTCACTCCTGCTCAAGCTGGTATGGCAGAAGCACAAAATGGTCTTTGTTCTGACAAAAGCAGTAAATTAATCCAGGAAAAAGCTCCAGCTCTAATCTCTGAATAGGAGGCTGAGTTGATTTTAAAGCAAGGAGACCAAGCAACCCATATCCTCCCTATTTCCTCCAGTTTCACATTTGCACTTTACCAGGGCACTGTTGTGGAGAGGGCCTGACACTGCCAGTCTCCTAATGGGATTCACCTGATTGGAGCAGGGCATGGCAAAAGCATCTCCCTGCAGAAACCGTTCCTCACCTCCCTGGTGAGCCTGTTCAGAGACTACACATTCTCATTTAGCCACCTTCTGTCCTGCTCCCCTTACTGGAGCATTACAAACCAACAAAAGGTGCATAGGATCCTTTTCACTATGACACTAGCTAAGTAACCGATTCTAATTTCAGGAGTCAGTGATCCTCTTCTACTGACAGGGCCCTGAAGGTTCCCTGGTAAGGGGAGGGGTTGTGCAGCACTGAGAGGAAAATGGCAAAAGGCTTGTTCTCAGAAGCCCAGCACACACAAGAGCTTTGGAAGGTTGTATCCCTGCACTTTGGTCTTTGGGTAGTGCCACCTGCTCAGTATCTGTAGTGATCTGGCTTGAAGGGCCCATCTCTGGACAAGCCCAAGTATTTGGCCTGTTTGTCACTCAGCTTCGTCAGCTTCACACTCAGTTTGTCCAGATGAGCAGCAGCCACAGCTTCATCCAGCTGGAAAACAAAACATTGAGACAAGAACATTAGAACAGAGTTCTATTAGTTAAGGAAGTCACAGTCCAGAGGGAGAAATGAGCATGTGGAAACCAACAGCAGCCCCAAGGGGGACTTACATTGACACAGCTTTTTTCCTGCCAACATCCCTCACCTGTCTGAGCACAGATCTGCACTCACATGGAAGAGCCTTGTGCTTTTGAGGGAGTCAGGTTAAGGTGAGACAAAATTTCATATAATCAAACCCATTTCAATCTCATTTACACATTCACATCCATCCAGCAAGCAAAGAGCAGAGATCAAACTCTTCAGATATAAGAATATCCAGATTGGTAGAATGATAAACTACAAAGACACCTTGACACACTACACTGTCATCCTACAATATTATGTTGAGTCGTAACACTGGAAAAAAATTCCTGCCCTCTGCAGATATACCATCTTTGGGGCACATGAATAATGAAATTCATTCCAGAATCTCCAATTCAGCAAGACTACTTGTATCTACTGACACTGTCTTCATGAAGAATAAAACCAAGGTGGGCTGTAGGACACAAGCACAGAAAGATTGATTTAATTTCTCTGTCCCAGAGGTGTCAGGCAGATGTGTAATCTCAAGAATCTGAAAAATGCAGTAAATTAGAAGGCAGTTGAGCACTCCAGGAGCAGGTACAGGAGAGTCAGAAGACAAGAGGATGGTGAACAAGCTGCTGCGTCAGAGGGGGATGTACAGCCACAGGGGATATTCAGAGGTAGAAAGGACAGCACAAGCAGGGATCAAGGACGAGTGACCATTTGTAATTCCTGCAAAAACCAGACAATCATTGCAAAAGAAACTGATACAAGGCAAGTCAAAACCCCAGCAGCACAGAGAAGACCAGCAATATGTCCCTCATATTAGTTAAGTAGACATGAAAGTCTGCAATATAACTGAAGAGCAGTAAATCAACAAAACAATCAAGGGCCAACCTGCAGCTGGTGTGAACTAGCAGGGCCTAAATGATTCAAAAACTAGTCCTGGATTTCCTCCTCCAAGAGCCTGTGGTACAAAGCCACTACTCTGAAGTAATCCCATACTATGAACCAGGTAAAAAGCTCCATCTGCACGGAGGGTAACTCACTGCAGCTCAGCCTGCTCACAGTGACCACTGTGGACCTGCCTCTTGGGAACCAGTACAGCCAAAGATGATAAGACAAAATCAGAAACCTAAGGGGAAATGTTTGAAATGGTGGCAGTGAACCATGAAATCCACCAAAGAATCAGGTAAACCATGAAAGAAAGAACTAAGGGGAAGGTCTGTGTTTAGAAGGAAAACAAGTTTTTAGGCCTAGTACATCCTGTCAGGATGCCATGAAACAAAAGAAGGAGGGTCAGAAATTGTATTATTATCTAGTTGATTAGACTGAGGTATGAAGCCCTCACAAGTGTATTTCCAGTGAATTTAAGACCAATTCCACCCACTTAAAAAAGGAAGTGAGTTGCCTGATAATTCCCAGATGCAGTTTTCAAGTGGGAGCCAGGATCAATTGTTCACAGCTGCTTCAGCTTGGGGACTTTAAGACTTAGACATAAGAGCCATACAAATTTAGATGAAGGTAAGCAGACATTCTCACCTTAAAATCAAAGCTGAGCAGGACAGATTTTGTGCCAAGAACATGGAGACAAGAGTTTTCCTAGATTTCCAGGAACACATGTTGCAGAAATGCGTGCATGTTTGTAATGGCTGATCAAAGCAATATTCTTGCAGTCAAAGAAAGTGTAGTGTAAGGTACTTGGTAATTGTTAAGTCTTACATTTGGACCTCAAAGCAATTGCACAGAACAAGGAAAGACACTAACTCAGAAAATTATCAGAGAAAGCTCTTTTGTTGGTTCTGACAAGGTGACTGCTTTATTCTTTGAATACAGCCCTCTGTGCCTCACAGATGGGTTTTGTCACAGTGGATGAACTTGAGGAGGTCACTGCCATTCACTCCCCTAACAGGCAACTTCATGTTTAACTGCTCTGGGCACTACTTCTCATTTCTATGTATTTCCAGTTCAAATACGTTTACTAAAAATTTTTATTCAATGAGAGGATGAAGGCACATTTTATCAGCAATACTGGGCTCTCGTTTTCAAGAGAACTGTCAATAAGACTGTTCCTTTGAAGACAATTATGTGGCAGTTTGATCCACTCCTACACTGTGTTTCTGGTATGTTTGCCTTGATCCTTAACTGATGAGTTGGTAAACTTAAGTTCTTCAGGAAACACCTCATTAGTAAGGCCAAACATACACATTTTACTTCCCAAATGGAAAGTATTTTCACATTTACTCTCACACCTGGTTGTGCTCCAAAGGCAATGAGATTTAACTCCAGCATCTTTTTCCAAGAACCATCTCGAATTCTCAGGCTTGTTTTGGAAAATTAAAACCATGTTACGTTTTCTAAAAGGAATGTTCAAGCTGTGACACGATCCAGACTTTTCCAAGAACAAAGAATGCAGAGATAAGTTTAAAGGGAAATCCGAGGAAACCTGTCATTAATATTTTATGAAGTTATTAGGACCAGATTGCGATAAGCTCTCTCAGGTGCAAATGGGATCAGGACTCTATCAACCACAATAAAAGGGATTCAGTTTCACTCCAGCTTCAACGCTGCCCACTACATTTTGCTGCTGGACAGGTCTGTAGAAGGAACAAACTGGTTTGGTAGAAACTTACCAACTACCCTGAGGCAGCACAGGGCTTCCCAGCACCTCAGAGAAGTCAAAAAGTGTCAGGAGTCCAGGGCATTCCTTTAGTTGCCCTGGAAGGTCACAGACCTCGGCAGACCCGAGCAAGAGGGTTTGAATCCTGGCCAGGGGGATCTGGGGTCTGTTCAGCAGGGTTTGAGACCCTGGTACAGAACCCAGGAAGACACAGGCTTTGATTTCAGTCCATGAGAAAAACTTCCAACACAAAGAGGAATTACAGGTCATAAAGGTGTGACAGACAGTAGTGGAGTTTATCACCAGGTGGAAAACTTTGTAGTTTTGGGATTCTTAGAATGGAGGTGAATGGGGAACAAGATGGAGGATTTAGGGTGGTACCCTGGGTTCTTCTTGTTCTCCCTTGGCATCCATCTTCTGCAGTGATAGTGGTACAAAGTAGTTTAAGGAGATTGGGTCAGAGTAGAGATGACCCCTTTAGTATAGGTAATAGGCATTGGCCAGAATTGTAAATAATAAGTACAAAATTATCTGTGTAAGAAGGCAGCGACCTCCCATCACGGGGGGAGTTGTCCTGTGTCGGAGCTGCTGTGAACACCTCAGCCAGGCACAGAGAAAAACTTGTAAGATAAGAAATAATAAACATGCGAGAAACCCAGAATAAAACCAAGACCTTGGAGACTCCAGTTCATTCTCGTGTCTGGCTCAAAGCCTTCAGAGGGCAGAGGGCAAAAAAGACTCACTTGAACCACCACCTAAATCTCAGGACAGAGAAACCAAACCCAAAAAAGAAGTACCCGGATGTTCTGTCACAGAACAGGCTAATCTCAGTTCTGCACACAAAAGAACAGCCTATTCACACCCAGCATGTCCAAAGCTAAACATTCTCTGAAAGACAGAACCACTTAACAACAAAAACCTTCAGTAGGAAAATCAGTTCAAGCACAAAGTTGGCTTCCTTATCAGCACCTTTGCGTGGCTGTCACTCACCTTCTTTGGCAGGAAGTGGACCCCCACAGCGTATTTGTCACTGTGGGTCCAGAGCTCTATCTGTGCCAGGACCTGGTTGGTGAAGGAGTTGCGCATGNCCCTCGGCCAGCAGGATGATGTGGCGGCCGTTGCGCAGCGTGTAGCGATCCACCTGCGGGAGCAGCAGTGCCACAGCCAAGTCAGACACGGGGGCCTCCCTCCCATCAGCAATTCAGCACTGCAGCACTTTAATTATAACAGAGACACCCCTCTCTCTGTCCCAGGTGTTTGCAAAGCCTGCAGCAACCCTGGGCTTCACAGCACGCTCCTCTTGCCATCTGCTTCGTATTTAACCAGATCCCCAATTTATTTAACCAGATCCCCAATTCTCCCGGCCTTTTCACATGCGTGTAGTCCCAGCCAGCTGTGATGGGAATGTGCTGCTAGCAGTAAATCTCAGTCAGCAACTGGTGTGTGGTGACAGGGAAGAGGAAACACCTCGGCACGCAGCAGTCCAGAGCCTTGGCATCTAACATAGGGTAACAGCCAGAGCCTTCACCCTACTGAAAGTCCCTGGAATTGTTCCCACCTCTGCAAGGTCAATACATACAATAACCAGCTGTCCTGGCTCCTGGTGTACCCTGCTTTGCTCTTCAGGGACCACAGGCATGATCCTCCCCAAGCCACCCAAGCCAGGAACAGCAGGACTCCACACACAGAATCCAGGCTCAGATGGGCTAAGGAGACAGGGCCTCAGCTGTGAGAGTCCCACATAACCCAGGGGACAGATAATGTCACTGTCCTACATAACTCAGGAGATAATGTCACTTAGCATGCCCCAACTGGGCCAGACTGGACTCCTGTAGTGTTAATCTCAACCCTGCTTCTCCTTTCTACCTCTCATTAGCTGCTCTCTGCCCTGCCTTCACCCTGGAAGAGGTTACAGTATTAAAGCAATAATGAGACACCAATATGGCCCATAAGTCACAAGAATATTCAGTATTAACTGGTATTTATTGCTCATGTCATACCAAGCATTTGGGAGTAGAGCACTTTAGAAATACTTAAAACATAATCAGCAACCAACTTTGACAAAACCTAATGTTTCAGATCATTTATCTTCTGCTAGCACTGCAGAGCAACTGTAACAGATCTAAAAAGGTCCTTCCCCACAGCTGTATTTAAACTTTAGAAGCTGAAAGTTACTTAATTTTAAGTAAAACATGTAATATTCAATTTTGTTCTTAAAGCTTTGGCCTGTAAGTTAAAAGCCACATGTGATGAAGCTGCAATTGTAACACTATTCTCTTCTGAAAAAACATCCTTGTGCATGATGTTAGCAGAGATGCCAAGAGGAAACCAACACAAACCGTGTTTTCCGTAACAGGTATTTTGCCTTCAGAGCAGGTCTGTGCCTCCACCTGCCTTCCCCAGCTATGCTTCATCACAGCACCATTTTCTTCTTCTTGGGTTCACATGAGAGATTATTGTGATTTCACCACAACACATGCAGGCAGTAACCAACTCAAAGAGCAGCCCTAAACCAGCCTTGATTTCTCCTGCCCAAAAGCACTCAGCAGGTATGATGCCTTAAGAGGCTACCTGGAACAGAGCCTAGACAGAGTTAAAGGAATAAAGTAGGCATTTATTAAAAGGCCTTCAAAGGATACACCTTGGGCAGTCCAAGAGCCCGGCCATGGCTATACCAAAACAGACCCAAGATGGATCCCGAGTCACAAGTTTTCACACTTTTATAAATTTGGTCCGTTCACATATTGGGGTTAATTGTCCAGTGACAGCTTCAGGTTATGAAGTCCCATCCTCCCAGATTGCTCTCCTCAATCTGCTGTTGTTTACACTTTTTGGGCCTGAAGCTGCAATGGTGAGCTCAGTTCTCGGGCTGGAAAAGGATTGTTTTGCTTAACTAAACTGTGAAGAAAACTTGCTAACACTTCATATGAAGTTCAGAGTTATATACTAATGCAGTACAGAATCTAGAAAATATGAAAGCTGAAACTTGAGACATCAGGTGGGATAAGAATGATCCCCGCTGAGCAGCTGCAGTTGTTATTTTGCATGCCAATTCTCCATTGTGGACCATCAGTGACAGTGCTCAGTCCACCCAAGAAAACACCATATGGGCCATCAAAAAATTACAGGAGGAAGTAACAAGAAGAAGAAACCAGATGGAAGCAGAATATGAAAAATCCTGAGAACAGCTATAGTTTTACTTATAACAAACACTGAATATACAGACTGAACTACTAAAAGGTATTTGAGCAGTTAATGTAGCATTTCAGTTTTGAAGTCTGAATTGGGTGGTGCAGGTGTCAAAATCTTATATCCTTACATGATATCCACACAACTTGCCCCTGGACAGCTGCTGGCTTGTGCATAGAACCCCACACCTTCAGCAACCTGCGCTGACAGGAGTCATTCACATAGATACATAGAAAATGTAAAATTAATGCACAGAAATAAATACATATACAGGCAGATAAACAGCCTGATTCATAAGCTCAAGAAATTGCCCCAGAAGTAGAATTCAAATTATCCAAGCAATGAGCGCCTCACCACACTTAAACAAACGCCTCCTTCTCCTTTTCCCCATTGGAATTTACTTGGCTCTGGACTTTCTGGCTGCTTTGCAGGCCCCTTCACACTACACAGGAATAATATACAAGCCAAAGTTCATTGACCTTTCCTTGCCCTCTCAAGTTGAGTTTGTGCTGCAGGTCAGTCTCTGATACCCAAACACAGCTGATCAGGGCAGCAGTGCAAACCCAGAGCCAAACTAACCTGCCAGCTTTTCAGTAATAAGCCTATTTTCTCCTTACCTGTCCTCTGAAAGCAACACATCAGTCACAATGGCACAGTAAGATGCTTTTCTTATTAAAGTATTAAACATCTCTTCCATCAGTCCAGCACTGGTACTGAAACTTTCATGCTGCACACTGTCTCAATTACTTTGTACCTCCTGAAGTTAACCACCCTCACCCCTGGCATCAATCCTCTCATCAAGAGACAGATATCCTAATGGAAAGTCAGGGTTTTTTGCTCTTGTACGATATTCCCCTCTCTGGCTCAGGATATAGAAAAGAAGCTGCCAGGTTTCAGTAAAAATCTGAATATTTAGAAAGTTAGATTTCTTCACCATTAATCCATATGGACAACCCTGACTCCAATTTCATCCTTTTCAAAAGGTAATCTGATTTCTTTTTAAAATCAGAAACTTGTTACAGTTTTCATACCTGGGACCACACTGCACGTTACTGCACTCTGTCATCAACGCCAGACTGGCTCCTCAAAGCAAAGCATATAAAAAGGGATTTACTGTCTCTGTGCAGATAGTTTGTGTGGTGCCATATTAACACCCAATTAAACCTTCAACAGTGTTTATTCTTCAAGCAGTATGAGGTTTTGTTTCAAAACAACCTGAGCTAGCAGAAAGCAGGCAGGTACCTGTGGGTTCCTCTAGGACAAGAGCTGCTGAGCAGAGAGTCAAGTCCACCAAGACCATGAGCACGAACAAACCTTGCTAGTGAGAACACAGTGAGAACTTGAGGGTGTAACTCCAGACCTGGTTAGTGCAAAGTGTCCCAATATACCTCTCACAAGTGCTTAGCAAGACTTTGATGTGGTGGCCAATAAGCCACAGGGGAGCTATGAAAATTGGAAGTGCAAATGGAGATCTGAGAGGTATGTTTGGGTGTGGTGTTATTAAAAAGTACAAAACCTGTCCCTGAATTCTGCTATCAGCAAGGACACTTCCTCTTCAAAAGGTAGCCAGAAGTCCCACACCAAGTCAGATAAAGCCTGGTTTCCTTTATGTGATGTTCTCCCTCAATGCTGGTGTGACAAAAGACTTTTGATCTAGTTCAGTTTTCTTTCTCTGCTTTAAGATGCAGTTGAAAAGCTGAAATTTTCAGATTCTGATCTCCCTTGTGTAGCTACAGCCATAGCTAAAAGCAAATACATGGTGGGCACGCAAGCTGAGGGTAAAACATCCTGCCTGGTCTGCCCACACAGGTTTCTCAAATGAAGCCACCAAATCTGGAAGAGAAGCCAAGCTTGGCAGAGCTCCAGACAGGCTTTCCTGAGGTTTCAATCTCAGAGTAGATTAAAAAATGCACACCACACTGAAAACAAAGAGGTGTGAATTTTTTCAAACCTTGACAGAATCCCAAGAGATTCCACTGAGATTCCCTTAGGACCATGATTGTTCTGCTGCAGAGCAATACATGAGCAAACAGCTCCACAAGAGGAAATTCAGGTCAGGCACCAGGCAATCTATGGGCTCTGCTCTTAAGTTTTATAAGGTCTCTAATAGTCTGCTCGGTTTTCCTCATCTAACTTGCCTTCTGAAGCTGAGCTATGGCACTGTTTTCAGCTCAGAGCTATCCAAGCTAGCACATTTGCTAACCCCCTGCCCACACCCCAGACATCAAATCTGAATGGACTTGATGCAATTAATTGTCTCTACAATCAGCACTAAGGGTAGATTCCTGTGTCTCAAGGAAGTGTGAACACATGGAGAAAGATGTACCCATACCAGTCACCTCTCCCCAGAGATCACCCTGAGGGACTTGGGCACTGGCTGGAAACATGCTTTAATGCCAGTCCAAGAGTATCATGTGCAGCTTGTTCCAGGTTAGCAGAATCTGCATTCTGATCAGAGCAACAGTGGCTTCCAAAAAGCTAGAAACACCAAAGCACCTGAAGAGAAATACTTTCTAGAAACAGAGTAGCTACTGCTTTTTTCCAGCAGGAGAGCCTGTGGAAAGGCTGCCTTACCTGAGGTTTGACATTCACTGCCTCCACTGCATTGTCATTCAGCCACTTGGCATCAACTTCCACATCAAAATGGCCAATATTACACACTATGGCATCATCCTTCATCTGCTCAAAGTGCCTGCAAAAGAAAAAAGTTGTATCAAAAGTTAATCGTCACAGTTTTCTCCCTCAGCAGATGCTCCAATCCACAGCCCTGACAAGTGTCCAGCTCCCTAACTGCATTGACTATCACAAGGTGTGTGGGGCTGGTGACCCCTCCAGGCATGAGAAGTCTACTGGAAAAGACTTTCAAGCTTCTAGGGAAAGACATTTCCCAAGGATATAAGAACTTACTGTAGAGAAAGTATTTTCCCCGTATGGAAAATAATAAAGTTTTGTTTGATTCGTCAAAACAAATACGTGCAGTTATTCTCCTTCTTATACGGAAGAAATAATTTTCTTTGTGACTTTGAAGTTCCCAACAGTTTTATATATCTAGACACTAATGGCCTGATCTCCTCCCACCTAATCTGATCTTCCATTACAATGTGCACAGTCATCATGGCAAAGAAAGGAATGAGTCTGTGTGGAGCTGGGGCTATAAACTGAGATCTGTGAAGCAGTAAGCAAACACTGCAGGCAGTTCATGGAGAACAGGTTGGTTTCAGCTGCTATATGCACCCATTGATGGAATCACTTTCAACCTTTACCTGCCTCCTCTTCTATTCACATTTGTCTGGCCTAACACAGAATTCAACCCTGATGCCCTCATCCTCCAAAAGTCAATCTACCCCTCTGCAGCTTTTGTTTCTCCATCATTATATTCCATAAGCCAGGAACATCCAACAAAACTGACCAAAGACATAATTTCTCACTAAATTCATGCTAAATTCTGATGTCAAGAAGTCAGACTGTGTGCTAACCCTAACCACAGTGCTGACAGATTATGATTGTATTTAAAAAAAAGAAATCTAACTGATATGTATGTTTCCACTAAAGCAAGTGGCTTGGCCATACCTGCCCTGCACAATGTCAGTGCAGCCAGTGGTGGTGACAAAGATGTTGCCCTCTTTGCAGGCCTCCTCCATGGTTGTAACTTCATAACCTGTAAAGAGAAAAAGTTGCTTCTCTACACAACCACCAGCGTTTATTAACAAGTGGGACACAATACTAGAAGTAGAAAAGTACAGAGAAAGAATGAGTCCAATGTTTTCTGCCCACACCTGGCCTAGGGATGATGCAAGGTAGTGGGATACTGGTCTTGCTAAACACCAACATGGCACAAAAACCATCCATCCCTCACCCTTTTCAAATCTGTGGATCTATGCATTCAATGCCCAGAGGTATAGTCTAGCACAGCACTCAGACTGGATTCAAGGGGTCGAATTTGCAAAATAAGTTCCTCCACAACACCTGCAGTTCTTGGCAGGTATGAACATAATGGGGATAAACTGGTACCAAGAGGCACAGTTACACGAGGCACCCACAGAAGAGAACAGCTCCAGAGCATGCCCTGACCTCAGCTGGAAAGAGAGAGAGCATGGAACTGCTCTTCAAAAACATCTGTTGAGGGTAAGACCTGGTGTTTTTTTAATGTTTTAATTCCAGTCAAGCCACATCCCACACTGGAGATTAGAACTGCACAACTTGAGGACAATCCCTCAGCCTTACCCTATTATGGTCTCTGAATCCTTGACTCCAAACACACCTTCAAGGCCTCTAGTAATAAACTCCTTCCTTAACAGCAAGGAAAGAGTTGCTACAGTTAAGCTGGATTCAACTGTACCTCAGCAGGGACAGGGCTGAAACCCACTGAACCTCTCTTGACCAGCTGTCATTTACTGCTCTACACTGACATGCAGAGACCCTGTCAGGCACCCAAATTCCTGCTCTGCTTCAGCTCCCACCTTCCATGGCTGCCTGGAGCGCGTTGATGGGATCGATTTCAGTGATGATGACTCTGGCTCCGAAGCTGCGCAGGGCCTGGGCACAGCCCTTGCCCACGTCCCCATATCCTGCCACCACTGCCACCTTCCCAGCAATCATGACATCTGTGGCACGCTTGATGCCATCGATGAGGGACTCTCTGCAGCCATAAAGGTTATCAAACTTGCTCTGAGGAAGAAAAGAGAACACATGAAAGTCACTCAAATGAAATTTCTTTAGAGAAAGAAAGTGGACTTATATGCAAGTACTATGAGAGTCACTTAAATACTTTAACCACCACGAGAATTAGGAACAAGACAACCTGGTTGGATGTTTTTAATGATCCAGTTTCAATAGGGTTATATCAGACACAGGCTTCAACATGATGAGAAGCATTTCCTAAATACATTGTGTCTACTGACCAGGACTTGGACTTGCTAAAAACTTGTTAGAGGTAACCTGAATTTATCAAGTCTCCTTCATACCAATGTACATCTGAGTTCCTAAACCAGATATTCACCATTTCCCTGCTGCTGTTTATCAATGAACTGAACCAAGTGCCACAGGAAGGCAAAACACACCAGCAGCACATCATCTTATCTTTGCAAAACATATCCAGCCTGCAGAGCAGCAAGGTGCTCACCTCAGCTGGAAAAACTGGTTCCTACAACCCCAGAAGATCAAAATTTTATCTTCCCCCATGAAGAGTTACCCTAACACTGTCAATACCTCACTATTGCTCAGATTTGAAAAAATTCAGCAAGTAGCCATTCACAATAATGGTCACTGCAACCAGGGACCCCTGGATTTCATCTCCTAATGCCCCATCACACAACATCCTCCAACTCTATCACTGACATTAACAGTCAGACCGCTCCGATCAAAACTGCCCTGCAAAGTCAGACATCAAATATTACTTTACCCCATGAACACCTTCCCAAACTCAAACATGCCTTATTGTGCTGTTTTTTGTAATGCTTCTTCTCCCAGGGCTTTTTGTTTTGACCAAAAGGAGGTCAGGGCTGTACAAACAGATTTGATTATCAGGGGAGTTACAGAGACCAAGAATCTTTAAAGAATCTGGCTACTAACATTGTGCTGTGCTCCCCAAGGAAGAAATGCTAAAAAAATCTCCATTCACAGCAAAATTCTGGTCTCAAACCCTGTCCTGGCTTTCTACAGCCTTAAGGCATGAATCCTTCTTGCTTTCACTCAACACAACATTGCCTGCTACAAGCAATCTTAAGATTAGGCAGCAATCTGGTCTAGTGGAAAGTGTACCCACAACACCTACAGTTCTTGTAAGTATGAATAGAAATGGCATAAACTGCCCATGGCAGAAACTGGCCAAAGTGTAACAAATTATACCTCAGATCCAGAAGCTCCTGACTCGGTGCCTATAAGCATTACCAGAGGCATGGCTGCCATTACTGTATGAGAAAATTGCGTTTATCAACCCTTCAAATTCTAGAGCTAGTGCCAATTAGTATCCCTCTTTCCTAGTCCTGTAGATTTTTCTTGGAGCATGGAGAAAAGCAGTATGGTCAGATTTGATTCCTCATCACCAAATCCCCCAACTGCAATCAAAGCCTTCAAGGTGTCTGTGCATTCCCATGCAGGCAAGAGAGTAGAGTGTTGGATGCAGACATCTGCCCCACCCAAAATACATTGGAGTGGCAGAGGGGAAGAAGAGAGCTGGCTGCTGTGCCTGCCTTCTCTCCCCAAAGGTTAGCACGGGAACCTGGCACCAACTGGAAATATCAGACTGCGAGAGCAGAATTTGTCAGCTCAGTTGCACATTTTCCCAGAGATCTGTAACTGTGGTTAGTACAAATCTTGTACTGTATAAATACCAAACAGTACTTGAAAACAAGCACTTGCTTGGCACATGAATCCCAAATCCCCTCAAGAGGCTTTGCTAGAAACATCTGAATTTCCAAATCTACTAAAGAGTATTAATAATTATTATGCAAGTGGCACAAATCTGGGTGAAAAGGATGTAAAGAACTTCTTCCAACATTAACTGGATTCCAGCCCACTACCTATGAATAAATGTCAGTTGCATCTTGGTGAGCAGAAAGGAGACGGCAAATTGCAGAGAAGGCAGGCCAAACATGGGAACTCCCAAACCAACAGGATAATGTCTATATGGGAACTTGAAATAGTCAGTAACTAGATTTAAAAAACATCAAGATGCATAAACCTTTAGCACACCTTTAATTCCCACTATAATTCATCTGCAGCCAAATCCTTTAAACACCATTCCACTTCATTCTCAATTCACCAGGGTTTATCTTGAAAGCAGTACTAAAGCTAAGCTAGGGATAAATATCTGCCTCCTGCCCTCTCCTTTGCAACTGCTGCTGACAGACATCAGCCACAGGCTGACCAACCTTCACCAGCACAAGCTCAAGGAGGTCACACTCTCTTTTCTAGCTGGTACCTGACACCTGCCTGGGGGTTTTAAGCTACTCAGAGTCAGGAAAGGCTCCTCAACACAGGTAGTGACTGTGCCCAGGAGCCATGTTCTCCAAAAGTGTGTTCACATTATTAAACAGCAGAAGAATGGATGTCCTTATATACAAAAACCCCCTTGATGTCCCGACAATGGGGCATTTACAATGACACCAAGTGTAGGAGAATGGACTGTAAGAGAATAGAAATGGTGCTGCGGGGCACCTTCACCCGGATGAGTTGCAGCTGTACAAATTACCAAAGAGTAGAAGCAGCCTTGCCCTTAATAGGTCACAGTTGTGTCTAATAAGGAAGCGTGTTATAAAAGAGTGGGCTGGCCAGTTGTGCAAAGAGGAGTCAGTGTTGCATGATGCTGCTTGTGGGCATTCACAGAGAAAAGGTATGAAAGTTTTACTTTTATACTTATTTTTTCTTATTATTAGGATAATAAACTGCCACCATTTTTGGTGGCAGTTGTGTGACCACTGTCAGTCAAGGCCTCACTTATAGAATATGGTGGAAATCTTTGTTCAGAACCAGATCAGGAAAAGCTCAGCAAAAGAAGGAATACTTTCATGGGAATGACAACATCCCAACACTAAGCTGGTCAGAGAGCAGAACACTGCAGAAGGGCTTTGTCTGTATTACCTTGGTGACAGAGTCATTCACATTGATAGCTGGCACTTTCAGGGTCCCATTGGCCTTCATCTTGTACAGGTTGTGAACCCCAGTGGTTGTCTCTTCTGAAATACCTCTAATTCCTGTGGGAAAAGTAAAAGTTGGACTCAGAGTCGATGCTGTGCAAACCAGCTCATCCAGGAGCTGGGAGCTTCCCCCAGAGGCTTAAGTTAAAAAAACCCTTGGTGAGAGCAAGGAAGAGATGAAAACCCTCAAACAACTGCAGGAACACCAGAGGATGTGCTTCAGAGCCACACACCTCCGCACCTGCCGGTGCTGTGCCTGCCAGGCTCCCTAGCAGGCTGCAGCAGCCCGGATCCCGGGGGAGGCAAGCAGGTGCTTTGCCGCAGCCCCTCGGGGTCGGTTTGCCCGGGGCAGACAAGATCGCGGTCTGGAGGGAAAACGGGATCGGGGCCTGGAGGGAAAACGGGATCGGCCTCAGCCCCGGCCCGGCCGCGCTCCGCGGCGCCGCAGCGCCCTCTGCTGGCATCCCGGGGCGCCCCTCAGCCCAGCCCGCACGGACCCACAGAGCGGCCTGAGCTAGGAAGGACCCACAGGATCATCCTGGCCCTGCACAGACACCCCAACAACCCCACCCCGGGCATCCCTGGCAGAGCTGTCCAAAGGCTCCTGGAGCTCTGACAGCCTCGGGGCTGTGCCCATTCCCCGGGGAGTCTGGGCAGTGCCCAGCACCCTCTGGGGAAAGAACCTTTCCCTGATATCCAGCCTAAAGGCCCCTGACACAGCTCCAGCTATTCCCTGGGTCCTGTTCCTGGTCACAGAGAAGAAATCAGTCTTCCCCTCCTGCTCCCATCACAAGGAATTTGTAACTGCAATGAGCTCTCCCCTCAGGCTCCTTCAGCTGAATAGACCAAGTGCCCTCAGGCACACCTCTGGCTTCCCCTCAAGATCCTTCACCATCCTTGTGTCCCTCCTTTGGACACTCTAATAGTTTAACATTTTTCTTATATTGCAGTGACCAAAACCACACAATATTCAAGGTGAGGCTTTCCAAGCCCAGAACAGGCAAGACAATCCCCTTCCTTGACCAGCTGGTGATGCTCCCCATGACACAATTGGTCCGCCTGGCTCCAGGGCACTGCTCACGCACAGATGACCAGTCTGGTCCCAATCCATCCTCACTCATCAAAAAATCCAGCTGTGAGCTCATCCAAGCCCAGGCAGGGAACTCTGAATGCAATTCTACATGGTTCTCACAGCAGAACTTGGACAGATTTCCCAGTGGAGCCTGAGACTGAGCCATGAGACCCTCCATTGCTGCCCAGACTACTCTGTAGCACGTGAAGGAAATGAGACCAACTGCACTAGAAGGGAAAAGGCTGATTAACTGGAGAAGAGAAGGTTTCAGAGAGAGGTCACTGCAGCTTTTTAATATCTGAAGTGAGCTTACAAGATGTGGACACGCTGTTTAGCATGGCCCATTGCAACAGGACAAGGGGGAATGGTTTTAAAACAAAAGAGGTTGCTTCAGACAAGATATAAGGCAACTTTTCTTTACAATGTAGTTGGTATAGGATGCCCTGAGAAGTGCTGCATGACCCATCCCTGGGAACATTCAAAGGGTTCTGAGCAACCTGAGTTGAAGGTGTCCTGCCCATTGCAGGCAGGTTGGACTCGATGGCCTTGAAAAGGTCCCTTCCAATCCAAACCATTTGGTGATTTTGTGATTAAGCTATGATCTATGATCCCCACCACTTCTATCTCACCACAGAGCCCTCAATAGCCTCACTTCCCTGATGGTCACCTGCAGAGGGAATGCATTCAGGCTTTGGCATATTTACAGCTTGCTTGGAGGAGAGAGGAGAGTTTAAAGTTCACGGTGCAGCCTTGTGCGCAGTGAAATGGAGGATCTGAAGAGTCTCCCAAAACCATCAGTTTCCACAGCAACTGCCTGGATAATGGACAGTCATCCCCTTGAAGGAAAGTTTTTGGAGGTCATGGCAGGAACCTCCAGTTCAAACCTGCGCTCTATCTTCCTGTGTATCTGGCAAATAGGAGACATGCTCCTCATCCTTCAAAGGCTCTCCACAAGGGAGTCCTGAGCTTAGCAGATTGTCTTTCCATGGCACTAAGCAGACCTCACATCCCATATGCCAACAGCTTCCCCTCCCTGGAGGCACCCCAGCACTGCCCCAGGTGCCATTTACTGCTGGTCTAAACCACTCTGCAGCTGCCCCAAGCGCTGCCTACATCACTCATAGTCAATGCCCGAGTGACTGGAGAGCAGAGGAAGGGCCTGCAGCCAGGACAAGTTTGAGTTAAACTGACACAGCCTTGCTAAATGCTCAGACCTGCTTTGCCCTTTATTTCCCACCTGAGCAATGAGCAAGTCTGATCAAAGAACCACAGACTAGCCAGTTTTCTCCACACAGGTCTTTTGCACAGATGCCAGAGATGTCCTTTGCACAGATGACTTTCTCCTTTGGTCAGTTCTCTTTTTCCCCCTTTTTTTCCTTTATTTCTCTTGGTATTAAGGGCATTGGGCTTAATGAAGTAAGCCAACAGTACAAAGGCCATTCTGCCCTCTAACTGCAGGCACACTTCAGAAGAGGGGAAGCTTACTGAGCAGTTCCACACACACATTTAACCCATCTTCTAGCTGAAGGAATACTACTTGCAACTACTAGCTGCACACTAGGACCAAACTATTTAAATTAGAAGCAGCTGAAGCATGGAAGACAATCCCCTCTGAAATTAGCCCAGAAAACTTATCCAGCCTTTAAATGTTAAATGGCATTTTCAGCTGCCTAATGCCAAAATGTCTCCTGTGCTCACAATCTACACACTGTGCATGCTCTGCCAATGTCACTCTTGTTCCACCTCCACAAAGGTCAGTTATCCCCCCAAGCCCTTAGGGTATATTAGCCTCTGTTAGCTGTAAGATACCAAAATTGGTTGCTACACTGCTTCATTTAAGCAGACATTGCAGCAAAGAGCTAAGCACAGATCTCAGATTATGGAGATCAAGACTCTACTCTGTGGGTCCCATTCTGGAAGTTTTGCTGTTTCCAAGGAGCAATGGACTGGAAGTTAAAACAGATCAAGTCTGCCACCCTCTACAGAGATCAGTTTTAATTTAGTGAACTGCTGCAAGGAGCTTTTCAACTACAGCCGGTGCAGATAGCCACACATTTTGGGAAGGGAAACACTGAAAGGTATTGCATCCTCCCTAGACTTTTCAAAACCCCAGAGGAAGAGTCATTTCTATGAATTTAGGAAGCAAACCTGGACAGGGATGTTTTTATCAGAGACAGGCTACAGATGGATGCCAAGACATGGGACAGTTTAAGAGCCATTGTCCTACTGCATTGTATTATGCCAGTCCCTCCCACACCAGCATCAAAAGACGAGCACGAGGGTGAAAGGGGCTGGAGAGGAGAAAGAAGTACAATGGGAGGGCTGAAAGTGCGAAAAGCGCTCAGCTCAAAGACCCTGGGAACAAGGACACCGACCAAGGTGTGCATGGCAGGGAAACAACCTGGCAAAACAGAGAATGAACATGGAAAATACTTTCTTCAGCCTCTGAAAACACAAGGAAAACAGAGAGGTATGATCAATTGTGGTATTCCTCGGCATCAAACATGGGAAAAGCAAGAGGTCATCAGTATCACAGAGGTAACCCAGGAACCACAAGATCTTTGACAGAAGAGAGGCTAAGCAAAGACCAACGAAAACCTTTCATTACAGTTCAAATAACACAAAGATGTTGAGTGTTGGATTATAAGTGACATCAGACTAAGGATGAAGGACAAAGTGAGGTTTGTCCTCAGAGAAAGTTCCCCTCTTCCTGGTGCCCCTACCTGCAGCAGCACATGGATGACGAGCAGAGCCCCAGACTCCCCTCACACAGCCCTATTCACAGCGTGCCACCTTCAGATTTTTTCCTCCTATCTTCCTACTAAAGCAGAGCACAAGTCAGAGGAGAGCTGATCCAGCAGGTTTCTACAGCAACCTTCCCTCTACGAAAGCACCAACACACCCCACTGTATCACCACCCAATTTCCTTCACATACCAGACCAAACAACCCTGGCCCTTTAACAAGGGTTTAAACATGCCCTTTTAACAACCCTGGGCACACATCTTGCTGCAGCACAGCTGATGGACACTGGCAGGGCTAAGGAGAGTCTGTCATACTCACCAGGCACAGATCAGCCTGGTCATGTCAAATTCCCTTCACATAAACCTTTTACATAAACACATGCTAGCAACACTACACCAATCAGTTTTTCTAACTTGCACTGAAGGCAAATCAAAGCAAGAGTCCCAACCCTGACTCCATCAGCATCTTTGCTGACAAACTGAATGAGTATTTAAGGTAGAAAATTGTTCATTTTTCACAGAAGGCTACAAGTGGTCAAGACTTCATTCAGAACTGCACTAAGAGGATGGGTAAGAAATGCATTAATGTAAAACTGTTAATTGCAAACAGACATTGAGTAGCTCTAGAACACACCCCTCTTCCAGGATGATTTTGGCATGACAGCAGAACTACTGGTCATTCTCAGGTAATGGGGCACACTGAAGTGTGGGGCCAGGACAGGTCATTGCAGCTTATGTGCTACAAAGCAGAGGTGGAAACAGCTCCTGCAGGGAAAAGATTCTGGTCTTGAACTGTAAGGAACTTTCACAGCCTGTTTGCACATGCCTGTTCCTCTTCCCCCACCCCTTTTTACACCAGCAGGGAATTCCTGCAGAAACACCTCCCCCCAAAGAGCCTCCCAGGCAGAACTGTGCCTGCCAAAACAAAACACAAGTCACCTTTCAGCAGCTGTGGGTATTTGGTATGAACTAGGTTGGTAAGATCTCCACCATCATCCAGAATCATGTTGAGGGGCTGCCCATCCTTGAAGTACAGGGTCTGCTCAATGCACCACAAGTATTCCTCATCTGTCTCCCCCTTCCAGGCAAATACTGCATGGGAACAAACACAAACCATTAGCCAGTTTCTTACTCAGCATGTAGTGAAGCAGCCAAAAGAAGATTTCATCAGGTCCCAGTAGCAGCTGACAGACAGATGATTATCTGTGCCTGCAGGCCAGCAAAGACATTTGCACTGAAAAACAGACCTCAGAATAATCACTGTTCCAGGCCACAAACATGGTCAAAATTTAAGAGACTTCATTACTCCTCTTATTCTTCTTCCATGTTAAAAAGGAGAAGATGAAGCAAAGTAAAGCAGACTCACATCCACAGCACCCCACACATCAGAAATAGTCACTGGGCAAATTGATACAGATAAATGAAAACACAACTACAGCATTTTCTAGCACAGCAGAAAAGAGGGACCAGACTTCAGCATGAGCTAAGCAGCAGAATATAAATTCTTCAGCAACTGAGTTTAAATTCTAGTCTCTAGCCCAGCACTAAAATTCAAGCTGAGGTGCCTCATCTGCTCTCATTAGGCTGCATTTCTATACCAGTATAACCCCAGCAACAGGCTGCCACCACTGGCATGTTTCATCCACCAGGATTTCTGTCTTTCCAGACATCTCTACTGTTCTCATGCTATACTCAATCCTCAGAAGTACTCAGGCACCCAAACAGGTATTGGGCACATTATTTACACACCCCAACATTTGGCTGAATTGTCATGTTTTCTCTGTTTACACAGAAACTGACCTTGAGCCATGAAGAGCCAATCACGCAATTACCTATTCTGAAGTAATGCGTGTCAGGATGTCATACTGAAGCCAAAGGACCAGCATTCCTCCAGGGTCTCACAATCAGTATGTGAAGTGCAATATTAACAAAAGGAGCAAGTTCCAAAAATCAGGATACAAAGGGCAAAGGTCAAACACTTTGGCAAACATTCAACCTGTAAAAGGCTCTTTAGTTGAGTTTTGGGTGTTGAAAGCAGTGAGGAAGACAACCCAATATCTAAAAATCCCATGTGGCCCTTTGACAACCCTCTCCAGAAGCAATGCCTGAAGCTGGTAGTGCCAAAGGAGCTGATGAAGGGATCACTGTTGCCACAGAATGTGCCACAGCTAGGGAAAGACTTGTGGCAATATTTCATTATAATGAGAGACCCCTCCCAAAGCAGACTGCCAGAACCCAAATTCAGCCTCTGCTAACAGCTAGGTTCAGGCAATGCAGTTCCCAGCATTGAGGATTGCATTTCCTTCAGCTGACTTGCCCAGCAGACCGCTTCAGGTATTTACACTGATCTGTGAGGAATTGCTCAGGAATCTGACAGTAACAAGACAGCAGCATCCTGATACAGCACTTAAGAGATGTTAGGCAGGAACACAGCTGGGTTAATTCTGGCCTAAAAATATCTTGGGTATTGACCTCCACTGTGACAGGGCACATGGCAGTTACCTTTTCCAAACCCTATTTAGCACAGAGCCTGCTGGAAAGCACCAAACACCTCCAGCTACACACACCTACACACCACTCCATTTCATCACCCAGCCCATTCCATCATCTTAATGAGCTCTAACACAGAGCCCAACAGCAGCCTTGGCTGAGACAGCTATGCACAGGCTGATGCAACACAGCTTGAATCAAATGTCCTCGTTTGCAACAACCACTGCTTCTGATGGGCTGTTTCTATCCACAAGCTTGTTCAGAAGAGCTTGATGTGTACACAGTTTGATTTAGCAGAAACAGGCAGTACAGCCCAACTCAGCCAAACCAGAACATGGAAAACTTACCAGGGATACCAGCTTTTGCAACAGCAGCTGCAGCGTGGTCCTGAGTGGAGAAAATGTTGCAGCTTGACCATTGTACCTGGAAAACAACCAAGTTTTGTTTGCTGAACAAAGTTCTGAGATATCATGGACTCTCTATCAAATACAGGAGTTAAAAAGAGAACAAGAGCAGAAAGAAATTAGTGCAGATTCCTGCCTTTTTCAGTAGCTCTGTAAAGATAACATGAGAAATGGGTGTCTGACTAAGTCAGGGAAAATAATGTCACATGGAGAGAATGTGAATGAGCTTTAGCTGTGCCATATATTCAGCCACCTCCTTGCTCACAAGCACTTCTCCCAGAGAGCCAGAGCATACTCCAGATCTTTGGGGTGCCCGGCAGGGTGGGTTTGGGAAGTTTTGGTCAATAAAGGTCAGATTTTCAGAACAGCCATATAGCAAGTGTCCACTGAGGGTATGGACCTGCAGCAACACATCTGCTGGCACTCACAAGAGTCAGAAATGCAGCTGAAACATTACACTCAACCCAGGCATTCTCAAAAATTATGCTCACCCACCTCCCACTCTGTGCTCCAGTCATGGAAGCTTTTCCAGCTGAGCTAAGTGTTTTCCTCAGATTTCATAACTAGACTCAGGCACCTAGAAAAGCAACAGCATGTTGCTGAGTTGCACTGAAAAGGATCTGCACACCTACTACAGCTCACAGCACCACATCCAAGAGCCACACACCCTATGCTCCCCATAGGGCTGACTGGCAGCTATTTGCATGCTCACTGGTTACAGAGCTTGAGTAGAGAGGGCAATAAGGCAAAAACATCCAGCCTGTTTTCAGATACTCATCTCATGTGATCAAAAAGTGACATTTCAAAGTAAAGGGTGCAGTAGGAACCAGCCTACACTACCAACACTGGTCATGAAAACGCCTGGAAGGAGCACAGGAGAACAGAAATCATTACCTAAAGCTGCACCTCCTCACCTGGGTTTTTGCAAGTTCCCTCCATACCAGCAGAGATGACATCAGGAGGTGTAATGACATTCAAAAGACAGAGAATACCTATATATTGTTTACATTTCAGACTTGATACAGACTTGCAGTAGTGACATAGAGCCTAGAATAACTGACATCTGATAGGCTCAGACCCTAGTATTTACATCACTGGTTATGGAAAGGATTATTTTTTGTTATATATTCAGAGCTTACACTCTGAAGCACAGAGTATTTATTCTATCCTTGTTAACCCAGTCAAAAAATGGACACCAAAGTTACTATGCTGCAGTGAGCTACATCCTCATTACATGGGGTATGATTTTATCAGTTTCACTCCTCCCTCTCTGGCACCAAAGTTCTGACAGAACAGATGAACCAGGGCTGACTCCAAACTCTAATCAAAGCCTAAAGTAATCCACAGGCATCAGGACAAGGAGTTAACACAACAGCACACGCCTTTAAGGGTACAACCACATCTTAGAGAAACCAAGTCTCTGCAGGTACCTCCCTGAATGACTTGGATGAATCCCATACAACACTGATCTGGGGTTATGCTCAGATTTAAGCAGCTTGACAATGTTTAACTAAGCACACAGCTGCCTCCTAGGCCAGCCATACTGGGATACAGCAAACAGGAACTGCAAGGAGCTTCCCAAATTTCAACAGCTACTGCTTCCTTTTAAATCCTGCAGAGAGACAGGAGTTCCCCATAAACTGGCTGGAACAAAGCCAGGACTGTACCTCCACCTCGAAGCTCTCCTTCAGAACTGCACCACTTCCAGCCACAGGACAGCTCTGAACAGGCTGGGGGACACCTGCCCAGCAGCATGTGCCTTGCCCAGGCTGACCTGGCACAGTGTCCATACCTACTTCCTTCTCTTTTTGAGAAAACACCTTCACTGCTACAGAGAAAACTCCTCTTTCTCCCAGCACCTTTCAATCAGCACGACACTGCTCAATTCTCAACTGTTCCCAGAGAGGGATCCCGCATAGGGCACCTCTGGGCAGCCAAACTGCAGGAAGAAAGAATTCAGATCATATACACACTTAACAATCCCTCGAAATTCCCGTCAGCTCCCTGCTCAGCACACAAGCAATGCAGACTGTGCTCAGATACCCAGCTCTCCTCATGCCCTGCACAGCGAACATTCAGCTGTGATGCCTGGACTTCATTCAGCAAGTCAGGCATGGAACATAAGGTAGTAAATGGCTTCTAAGTATCTCAGACTTTAATATGGATGAGAGTAACTGGTCCATAGTCACACAAAATCCCAGCCCTCAGGCCCTGAGCCACACTGCATGCCTGTTGTTTTCCTGCACAGCTCAAGGGCCAGCATGAGCTCTCACAAAACTTCCTTGGATTTTGCTGACTTTACCAGGGCAGAGTGGGGCTCTTAATATGGGCTAATCTGTGCTGGAGGCAGTCCCTAGAGCTGCAGCATGAGCAGCCACAGCACTGCAAGCCCGAGCACAGCATGGCTGCATGGGCACTGCCCAGGGCACTGAACACAGGGGACAACAGGCACTCAGAGCTGCAGCCTGTCCACAGAGAACACACACACTCCAGGGGTGCTGAGGGCAGGCAACAAACTTCTTGCTCAAGGAGGGAAGACATAATACATCCATCTGCAGATTGCAGCCTCATCTAAAAAGTACAGATATTTGCCAGGATTCCATAAGGTGTTACATAAGCAGGAGCACTGACCTGGCAGAGCATTACCCAAGAGCTGAAGGAGAAACTCAGAGCCACATTACCTCAGCCCCCAGCACGATGAGGGTCTCTATGAGCACTGCTGTCTGCACGGTCATGTGGAGGCAGCCAGCGATGCGGGCACCTTTCAGGGGCTTGGATGCAGAGTACATCTCCCTCATCTTCATCAGCCCTGGCATCTCATTCTCCGCAATCTCAATGGCCTTGCGACCCCAGTCTGCAAGGCTGATGTCAGCTGCAAGAGAAACAGGACAGGTGTCAGAGTTTAAATAGCTAAGACCTTGATATCTGTTCACACACTTGTGGGTAGGCACTGGCTGCAACAGCTGAACACCCAGCAACAGCTGGGAGACAGAGCTGCAGAAGAACCAGACCCTATTCCAGTTACTCCCTGGTTCTTTGCTATGGCACAGAAGCTTTTACACAAGTTTAGACCAAACTTAACAGTCCCTCTAAAAATAAGCATGCTACTACAAGGGTGTCTAAATCAACTGTGATCTAGCACACAGACATCTCCAGGCCCATGAATTCAGTAGGCCACAGCCTTAAGCATTTCTTACTGACACTCCCCAAGAGTCCAAAGCTTCCTATAGGGACTGACTTCCACTGCATTGACCTGCATGTGGGGAGGGGTTGGCTGTAGGGCACTAGCTTCCCACACAGAGA
The DNA here is from genome assembly GCA_008694505.1 of Cyanoderma ruficeps. NCBI lineage: Eukaryota > Metazoa > Chordata > Aves > Passeriformes > Timaliidae > Cyanoderma > Cyanoderma ruficeps. The sequence continues at coordinate 1,334,325 of VZDJ01000168.1, forward strand.
ATGCTCCCTAAGAGTGCACCAGGAGCTGAGCCCAGCTTAGCTCCCCCTCCTCACAGCAAGGCCGCAGGTCCTTCCCCCTTAGATCCACAAAAATTATTTTAAGTGACCATAAATACCTTAGTGACCAGTTGACTTCTACTTTTGTAAAAAGGATCTATAGCAGAAAAGTTCAGTAAAAAATGTACAAGAGACCTTTGACAGGCTCACTGCATTCACCATGGATGTCCAACCCCAGCCTTAAAAACACAAGGGTCAAGCATGTAATATGCCTGGCTGCATCAAATCTTCAGCACCAGCCAACACACAGTGTCTTTCTTATTCGGTTTAGATTCTTTGAGAGATTTCACGAGCTCATCATTCCATTTAGACCACAGAGATGCTTTTTTGTCACCTACCTCGTGAACACAGACTATTCAGAGCACTGGGGAACACCAGGACTCCAAGTCAGACTGCAGGGTTTAATACAGACAGGCTAAGTGCATTTTGCTACAGAATGAATCTGAGGCCACTGAAGCTACTGCACGTGCTAGAGCCAACTGGAGCACAGTCTGTACATCACTGGGACTGAAAACAGGCAAGGGAAGGACAATGGAAACAAATACATCAAGAGGAGGAGGTTTACTCTTACCCTTGTTAAAGGCTTGGTAGCTTTACCAGGGCTGCTTTAAAAATAACCTGCAGCATTTTAGGTTCAGAGCCTCCAGGGTGAATTATTTATGAATCTGAGCCTTACAGACTAATGTTCTTTTCTTGGAATGAAGCCTCCAAGAACATCCAGCTCTTTATAAAAACTGGGGCCCTTTGTGAAGTTTCAGGTCCACAAAAATACCCGCCAAAACCTTCACGGCACATAAGTCAAAAGGTCTCAGGATAGGAAATACTTTCACCTTCGGTACTAAGCCTGTTCCCGCCAAAGGCTCTGAGCGGCGGGGGAGGGACGGGGCAGCCGGGCCGGGAGAGCGATACAAGCGCGAGCGGGAAGCCAGCGGTGCAGCGCCCTCGAGCCCTCTTCCCCTGCGGTAGCTCCCCCAGGGCACAAGGGGCTCAGGCCTGGCTCCGCCGCGGGCAGGACCCGCCGTCCTCCCCCCCGTGGCCGCATCCAGCGCGGCGCCACGGCCGCAGAGGCCGCGCTCCCCGCACCCCGCTTGCCCCGGTCCGGGGGTGGTGCCGAGCCCCACGGAGCCGGCCCGGGGCTCGCACTCACCCACTTTGTAGGGCAGCCGGTCCGACATGGTGGAACGGCGGAGCGAACGGGCAGGCAGGAGAAGGCAGCAGGAGCGCCGGCCACGCTTTAAGTAGAGGCGGTGCCGCCTGCGTGAGGCGGAGCCGGGCTGCGCTCTGGCGCTGGGTCCGGCTGACGCTTCCTCCGGGCCGGGCGGCTGCGGGCCCGCCTCCTGTGCGGGCAGCGAGAGCACGGAGTGCGCGGGGCCGTGTCGTCCGTAGAACCTGCCCCGTCCCCAGAACCTGCCTCCCGGTGCGGTCTCTGCCGCAGCTTCAGCCCCGTGCCCGAGCATACACTGGCGGCTGCTGCACCACCTATCGCTACCGGTGCCAGCACAGGAGTTGATGTACGAATATCGGTAGAGATGGCTCAGAGCATGGACCAGGGTCTGCTCCGCGGGGCCCAGCAACGGGCAGAAACTGAAGGAAGTTCCACCTGAACATGAGGAAGAACTTCTTCGTTTTGCAAATGACCACTCACTGGAACAGATTGCCCAGAGAGGCTATGGAGTCTCCTTCACTGGAGATATTCCAGATCCATGCTGTGGCATGACTCTGTTTGACTCAGGATGTGGGACCAGAAGCCCCACTGTGGTCCCTTTCAGCCTCACCCATTCTGAGATTCTGTAACCTAGAGCCACATGAAGCCGCAGCAGGTCCCAGGGCAGTGCCAGGAACAGCCCTGATTCCCGATGTCAGGCCTGGCCACATCGGCACTGAGCAGGCAGCACTCCCTGTCTCACTTTCCCAAGAGGATCCCACGAGATGTTCAGTGTGAAGTGTTACCCTGCGGCATACAGACTCCTCACTGCAGCGCGGCCCAAGGCAGTGAGCAGGATACAACTGCTGAGATGCCAGGCAGAGCTGGGGCCAAGGTATGAGCAGCTCTATCAGCCTGGACCTTGGACTTGGCTGCAGGCAGTTCCCCTCCCCAGCCTGCAGCCCTCTGCCAGGTGCTGGGCAGGGCTGCCGGCCCCCAGGCACAGCCAATGCCTGCTGGGCACGCAGGAGGCACAGCCCTGCTTCGGCCTTGCCTGCGAGTCATGCACACATTTGCTTCTGTTCTAACACCTGAAACATGTTTATCATAAGCCTCAGTCATGAACTGGGATGAACTTTCCAGCCACACAGTTATTATACACGTCTTCTTTAACTCATGAAATACATAAGAGTGAGGATTTCCTCCTAATTACACAGAAATGCTCACTGGATTCTTTTGAAAAGTTTGAAGTAATTCTCAGTGCAGAGTTTATCCTGAGACCCCAGTTCCCAGTCCACCATGTAAATGAAGGTAAATATTTTTTAGGTGAGCAGCAACTGACCTTCAGTGACTATCCTACAGTGAACAGACCACAGAAAGACAGAAATGCCAGTAGAACACCTGGACAGACAATCAGTACATGTGGAAATGGCAGGATTCCTCTATAATATTCAGAGTGCTACAGGTGCACTGGCACACCTGATACCGTACAAGGAGTTCTGTAAATCGAAAGGTGCCCAGTGCAGGCTTCATTGTTTTCATTTTATCCCTCAGCACCAGAGAGCATTTAGTTCTTCTCCAATGACAACACAAAATTTCCCGCTGGTGCTCATGAAGCTGCAGCCCCTCCTGGGTTCATCCCTGCCCCAGCTCTGGGGTCCTGAGCACGGAAAGGAGCTGGAGTTGTTGGAGGGAGTACAGCATCCAGAGATGCTGTGGGAGCTGGAGCACCTCTGTTTTGAGGAAAGGCTGAGAGAGCTGGGGTTGTTCACCTGGGAGGAGAGAAGGCCCTTCGGAGGCCTCACTGTGGCCAAGCAGGACTTGGAGGGGCCCTGGGGAAGGATGGGGACAGAGTGTTCAGCAGGGTCTGTGGCCAGCAACAAACAGGGCATGGCTGCAAACTGGAGGAGCTCAATTTAGCTTTGATCTGAGGAAGATGTTTTTCTCCCATTAGGGTGGTGAGGCCCTGGCATAGGCTGTGCAGAGTGGCTGTGATACCCCATCCATGGAAGATTCAAGGCCATGCTGGATGGGGCCCTAAGCAACCTGGACTGATGGGAGGTGGATCAGGTTGGAACGAGATGATCTTTAGGCACCCACTCAAGGCAAATTATTCAGGAATTCAATCATTTTATGACAAAAAACAGCCAACCTGGAGGGGCCCTGGAACTCCTGTCACATCAACAGCTCCCAGATTCGTCATGTCACAGACGGTGTTCCAGGTGGAACTTCCAACCCCTGCTATCAAGCACAACACAAGCATTGAGCTTTAGCCAGCAGAGCCCTCAGTCTGCTCGGAGACCACCTTTCACCCTGGTCTCACCAGACTGTCCTCAGCTGCTCCCGGCTATTGCTGTCGGTCCTGAGCTCATCCTGCTGCTTGGATCTCAGCACCAATCCCAGCAGGGTGTGCACGCCTGTCCCAATGAAGGTACAGTGCCGTTCCAGGGAGGAGGCACCCCCGACTGCCCGGGCAAGCTGGAGCTCTGTGGGGGTTGGTGTGGGACAGGGACCGTACTGTGAGGTTGTGCTGCCTCATTCAGGCAGCCAGAGACACTGAGGAGGAGATGGAAGTGGATATTGATAGGGAAGAGAGCATGGAAGTAAACGTAGAAGAGACTGTAGAGGACTCAGTGAGGTGGAAGAGATGATGGAAGTTGATATGAAGGAAGAGATGGAGGACATGGAGGTGAATGAGGACGATGAGGTGGAAGACATGATCCTGGGATGAAGACCAACCCCACCAGAAGGACAGACAGGTGCTGGCCATGCCCTGCCCACTGATAGAGTGGGTTCCCTGCGGCCAGGCTGGGGCTGGGCTGGGTGGCCCCGGTCAGGGACACGGTGCCTCAGGGGGTCCCTGGATTGTGTCGGCACAAGCACCACCCCCGGCCTGCCCTGCGCTTGCTTTGGGCCGCTCAAGCCCCATCCCAGCACCTGGGGCCTGGCTCCCAGCCCCAGCTGGGCTCAGTGCTGGTGGCAGAGTGCTGCTGTGCCAGCGTGTGCCAGCCTGGGGAACAGGGAACAGTGCTCAGGGCCGGGCTGGAGTGGTTGTGCTGCTTCCTTCTCTTCCAGAACTGATGGAGATGGTGGACACCATTTTGATATCTAAATTGCTGGGTTTTTCTGTAAATATGTTTATTAGATAACAGGTGTTCTATTGGGCCCCTATACTGTAAATACCTTTCTGAAGTTGTTGTTTTTATATATGTCCTTTAGTCTGTAAATTATTACATTACTGTTTTTAGATAGGTCTTTGAACTGCAAATATTTTTTCTAGATTATTGTTGTAAGAAATCTTATATTGTACATACATTCCATACTTTATTGTTGTTTCTGCTGTTCTGTAAATAAATTTCCTTGTTTGTCACACGTCAGCTCTCTTTGCATTTGCTTTGGGCACAGGCATCATTTGCACAGTCGTGGTTTCCACTTGCTCAGGGCTCCCGGGGCGGGAGGTCCCTGGGGGTGCTGGCACAGCCATCCCCAGGCTGGGGGTCCCTGTGCACGGGAGGTCCCACTGATGCTGCTCCCAGCACTGGGCACTGCTGGTGTTCCTGGGCTGCTGCAGAGCGGTGTCCCCAAGAGCAAAGCTGTCCCCAGCAGAGAGGGGCCTCTGACAGAAGTGGCCCCTGCAGCGATGCCACCAAAGCAGGCAGGAAACCTTCTGCCACACTTCCTGCTGGAGCCACAGGGACTCCTGGGCCGAGAGCCGGCATCAGGCCACAGGGACACAAAATCCACCTTCATGCTCTGAAGGCCATGACAGCCTTGGGAATTGCTGGAGCCAGGATCTGAGAAGCAGCTTTTGCAGCTGCAGGGACCAATGTTAAAGGCTTGAAGCCCCCAAAGGCTTCGGCCTTTGCTTCCCACCCTGCTTTGCATTGCCCTGTGCCCGGATTGTCCAAGAGACAAAAGCCAAGCGAGGGGATCCTTGCCCTGCACGCGTTCCTGCTGCTGGAACACAGGCTGTGACATCACAACTCTGTGAGCTATGATGTCACAGGAGTCCCGGGGCCACTTCCATTGGGGCCTGGAATGCTGGAATCTTGGAATGATTTGGCTTGGGTCAGACCCTAAAGGTCCTCTTGTTCAGCCCTGAGCAACCTCCCACCCCACCAGGTTGCTCAGGGCCCCGTCCAGCCTGGCCTTCAATCAGGTTCCCAGCAATAGGGCATTCACAGCCTCTCTGCACAGCCTGGGCCAGGGCCTCACCACCCTTACACCAAAGAATATTTTCCTAATGTCAAATGTTATCCATTGGAACTTATTCCCCCTTGTCCTGTCACTACAATTCCTGACAAAGAGTTGCACTCCCACTACCCTGTAGCCTTCACAGCCTGGAAAGGTGCTGCTCTTGCTCTCTTGGCTGCACACAAGCATCACAGCCCCGTCTCCTCACCAGCCACCCATGGCTTCAAACATTCCTAGCAAAAGTCACGAATCAACTGCAGCCCTGCTGCTTTGGTTGGAGCCACCCCATTGTATCCTAAAGGAGTGGCAGAAATGCTCAGGTGCTTCTGTGACTCCAGTGGTTACACAAATGTTTGGTTTGGGATGACAACAGGTCTTTTTTCTGCTTACACTGTTGAGTTAGTACAGTGTGTCCCAACACAGGCTTGTTCCATTTGTGTCCTGGTTTGACACTGGCTGCACACCAGGCACTGTGATAATGCTTGAGCTCTGCAAAAAAGTGTATGCAGAAAGATGTAGGTACTTTTTAACAGTGAATGAAGCACTTGTTAGAAATCAGCAGATTTAGCAGAACAAGCTTGTACCAACCTTCTGGTTAGAGGGTAGAAATGAGCCAAACACAGACTTCTTGTTTATCACAGCATGAAAAGGCTCCTGGTATATCCCTCTTTACAGCTCAGCCATCAAGACTCCAGCTATTCACTGACTCTGGCTGCAGCAACCTCCTCCTGTAGGTTTCTCTTGCAGCCTCTGACTGCTGGTTATTTCCTGCTAAACTACGACTGCATGTATTAGTTTGCAGACTCTGACTGCAGGCTTTTACCTAGCAAGACTATGGCTGGTGGTTCCAAAAACAGGTTCTAACTGCAGCCCCCAACTGACCTCACAGCAGTGATGCTGTCCTCAGGATCATCTCTCACAAGCTAACGCACTCCATTTTATCATACTTATGGATATTGGCTATAGTTGTGACTCATCAGGGGTGAGGCTGTATTAGGTAATTAACACAGCTGTTACTTATGAGGGACAAGGTAACCTGTATTCTATTCTCCTACACAAGCTAACGGCAAAAAACTAATCACTGGCTATTTCAGCAGACAATGTTCTAGACCATAGCCAGGAAGCAGGGCGGAGAAGTTCAAGCCTGAGGAAGACTTAGAGGCCTTCATCATAAACACCACCAGGAGGCTGACAACCACATTGTGCAGAAACCAAACATGGGCTAAAAGGGCTTACATAACCATGTGAAAAGAAAATAGGTTCCAATATGAAAGTTAAGAAAGTATAATGTGCACAGTAAGGAAAAAAAAATTATAAAAGCCAGTACTCTGTGAAGAACAGAGGAGTGAGTTTGTGCTAGACCTATCCCTCTCAGTTAAATGGCGTCAAATAAATAAATATCTGCTCTGTAGACCTTATACTATGGAATAATGTTTTCTTGTCTAGATTTGGGCATCAGTACAATCATCAGAGACACAGAAGAGCTTCTCCTGCCAGAGTGGTCCCTACCCTCTGCACTTCCCCAGGTGTCTGCCCTGATGTTCGCTGGGGACCCCCCTGTTTGTGGCCGTCCAGAGCCATACTCAGCAGGCACCCAGTTGTGTTTGGACGTGAGCTGCCGCAGGCAGACACACAGCAACTGGAGAGCTGAATAGCAGAGGCCGGGCCAGTTTTTTTTTTTCCAAAACACGAGGAAGACAGAAAAGCACAAGGAAACATGGCAGCGTCTCTGCAGAGTATCTTTGTCCAGTGAAATTCAGTAGCTGTTGGTGTTTTTGTGCTACTGCTAATCCCTTCCAGGAAAACAATCATTGCAGGAAGGAGCGACATCATCTGACACAAAGCCAGTGTTGCCCCCAGTTGCTCCAGCTGCCCCTGTCACCAGCCCCTGTAGGCTGGAGCACAGGCCCCAATGCCTGTTGGCTTTGGCTGCCCTCTGGCAGAGAAGCCCCCCCGGGGCACAGGTCTCTGGGCCAGGAGACCGGCTCCAGCGCTGCCAGGGCCCGGGGGGACTCTGCTTCGGCGGGCACTCTGCCACACCTGCGGATTTCAGCGCTCCCCGGGCCCCAGGGGTCAGAGCAGCATCTGTGCCCTGGCCCACCTCCCTCATCTGTGTCCCGCCGCCGCCTTTAGGCTGGCCACCAGGCGGGACGTGTCCCAGGGAGGCTGTGCCAGCTCCTGGGGAAGGCTCCGGGCCCTTCCCACTCCTTCTGCTGCCCTGAGCCCGCAGAGCAGGGCAGCGTTTGCTTATGGTTTGAGCTGTTCCTAAAGATCCTGTTGGGCTGTCTCAGACACTTGGGGCGAGGCATTCCTTCCAACCTGGGCCACTCTGGGTGGGCCGGGGGCGGCCCCAGGGCAGGTGGCAGTGTGTGCAAGGACCCTTTGTGACACGGCGCAGCACGGTCACCGTGGCATGGAAGGGGACAAGGTGTCAAAGGGCCCTTTGTGACATGCGGTGACATAGGTGGCGGCGGTGACGCAGCCACGCCACAGTGCTCGGTGCACGCCACGGGACAGGACGGGACAGAGCGGTGCCGTGAGGAGCCCCCGCACAGCCCACTCGTTCCTTGCTGACCCGGAGCTTTTCCGAGGCGTTACTGTTGCAGGTGACCTCGAGGCCAGACCACAGCACTTGGTGACCTGTGGCCTTCCCGAGGCTTCCCTTCTGCAGCTGCCCGTGAGGGCAGACCGTGGGACTCGCTGACCACGGTCCTTGACTGACGAGGAGTCTCCTGTCCTTGCGGCAGGAGGCCCCGAGACCAGAGTGCAGGACTTGCTGTCCTGTAGCCTTGCCAAGACTACACTCTTCAAGTCTTCAAGTCTTCACTCTGCAGTCTTCAAGGAAAGACTGCAGAACTTGTTGACTTGGACCTTTGCCGAGCCATCTTCTCCTGCAAGTAGCCATGAGTGCAGGCAGTGACGTAGCCCAGAGACCCCCGAGTGTGCCCAAACTGGCCCTCGAGGAGAAAGAAGGCCCTGGAACTGCCCCAGCGCAGCAGCCTGAAGAGGTGCAGCAGTTCCAGCCACCACAGGAGGGTGAGTGGCAGAGCTGGGCCAATGGGCTGGTGCCTAGCCAGTTTGGCCCCATGCCATGCCATGCCATGCCATGCACAGGAGGGAACAGGGGCCGGGGCAGACTCCCCTCAGCCGTGCTCCATGCCCTGGGGCGTGGCAGGGCTGTCCCTGCCTGGGGAGCGCGGGGCTGGGCTGTGTTCTCCGGCCTCTCCCACAGCCCCTCAGCTCGGGCTGGGCTCGCTCTTTGCCAGGTGCAGCCCTGGAGCGCACACAAGAGCAGCAACGCACCCGCGGCCTCTTCCGCAGAACGGCGCAGGTACCTACAGCCATTGCCACCTGGGCTGGGCCTGTTGTCACTGCTCTGCCCGGCAGCCTGCTTGGAGCACTCCATGGAACATCCCTCACTTCTTGTCCTTCTGCTCCAGATGGTTTGCAAATTCATGAAGAGAATTCGGGAGGAAGAGACCGGCGTCATGGGCGTGGTCGTCCGAGTATACTCTCCCATCTTCAAAACCAAGACCAGTGCGGCCCTGCTGGATATGCTGGTGGAGGAGGGTCCTTCCAGTGCAAAGCAAGTAAGCAGCCTGTGGCCTGGCTTCCAGCCTCCCAAGAACTGCTGGGCCTCCCAAGCCACGCCTGCTGCTCACGGAAAACCTTTGAGGCCATTGCAGTGTGGTGGGAAGAGAAGCACTTCTCTGGGGCAGCTGGGCACATTCCTCCCTCTGGCAGCTTTCCAAGTCTCCCCGTGCCTTCTCCAGGTGCCCGCCATGGTGAGGTACATCCACCAGTGGCTGGTGGCCAATGAGTTTCCCCAGTACAATGTGTACAGGCCCCTTCTGGATCTGACAGAGGCGCAGCCCACTGACGTGGTGATGGCTCTCCTGCGTGTGGCCCCCTCGTGTGACAGGTACGGGGCCCACGTGCCCAGGAGGCTCAGGCCTCACCAGCCCATCCCCCTGTACAGCCTGCGCCAGGTGTCTGAGCAACAGAGTATCCCAGGGCCCTGTGGCTCCTCCCTTTGCCGGCCCTGGCATGTCAGTCCCCCAGCCTGCTGCCATGCTCCCTCCCTGCCCCTCAGGGGCCAGGCCCCACAGGGCTGGGCTGCCTGCGTGCTGCCAGTGAAGGGCAGCGGGCAGAGGCAGGGCTGGCAGGCAGCTCAGCTCCCTGCTGCTGCCCAGGCCACGGGGCTGTGTCCCAGAGCCCGCTGAGACAGAGCTCTGACCCCACAGAGCTGCTGTCACCATGTGGAAGACCATCATGTGCTCGTGCAGGACTGCAGAGCCGGCCATGCTGGCGCTCCTGGACGTGCTGGCCAACTGGCCAGAGCACAGCACGTGCACCTCCGATGGGGACCACACGGCTGTCCTTGCCCTGGCTGTGAGTTTCTGCAACTGGCCTTTGCTCACCCCAAGGTCACCTCTCCATCAGGTCTCCATCCTCCCTCCCCCACGGCACCTCCCTGCCTCAGGCGCCGGGCTGAGACCCGGCCTAGGGGCAGCTTCAGGCCCACCAGGCCCGCTGCTTCCCCTGCGTCTCCGCTGGCCCGCCCCTCCCGCGCTCGGGCCCTGCCGCACGGACACCTCGGCGCTGAGCGCTGACTCGGGCTGCTCTGCCCTTTGCAGGCAACTGTGGCCATGTGGACGATCCTCCAGGCGCCCTGCGTCCCACACGTAGTGACAGTGTATTTCCCCCGCCTCTTTGTGCATCTGCTCTTCCAAGTGCTCTTCAGCACATTGCAGATGCCAGAGGCGGTCGCTACCTTCTGGGAGGGATGCCAGCAGCAACACGGCCTTGCCACCAACCCCAGCAGGTGCTCCATGCCAGTCCTCCTGTCCCTGCCGTGTCCCCAGGGCAGGAGCCAGTGCTCCCAGCGTGACCTGGGCTTTGCTCTGCACACAGCTTTGCAGAGCACACCCTGAAGGCCCTGCTCCGCCGACTGCACTATGAAGATGTGGTGGTGGAGGTGGAAGACAAGTGTGCCTGGGACACACTGCTCTGTCCTCACACCCACCACTGTGCTGTGGGCGTGCTGGCCAGGTGAGACCCCCTTCTCCTCAGCTGGCCCCGGCATTTGGGCCCCGTGCCCAGCCTGTCCAACACGGTGCCCGAGGTGGGGGGCCAGAGGGCCTTGTCACCTAGGGAGGGACGGCACGGAGACTGCAAAAGGCTGCGAGAGGAGGCTGCCCAAGGGCAGCCGCCTCCCAAAGTGCCCAGGTCCCCATGCAGGGTGCTGGAGAAAGAGCAGCTCCCTCTGTCAGCCAGTCCAGGGAGAGGTTTGCCCTCGCTGGTTCAGGGTCTTGGTTCATCTTTCCTCCTGTCAGAGAAATGCGCCACGCATCCGTACCCTGGTGTTCCGCCATTGCGGTCTACCTGCTCGGGCTGCTCAGCAAAGACGCGCCATCCTGCGATTTGGCCGCCATGGCCTTCCTTGTGGAGGTGAGCCCCAAGGCCAGCACTGCCTGGCTGAGCTGCCTCCCGGCTCTCTGCCCCTCTCACGGCCGCAGCTGCCCGGGACCGTGCCCGTGCCCCGTGCTGCTGCCTGGGCCCTGCCCCGGGCAGTTCCGGGCTCCTGCCGGCCGCCTCCCCTGCCACCGGCCTGTGCCTTTCAGATCCCGGAGTGCCTGAACTTGAGCGAATGCCGTGACAGCCTCCTGGAGGTCATGTCAAAGAACCTGCACAGCCAGTGCAGGGAGCGGCGTCGCTTGGCACTCAGAGGCCTCGTGCTGCTCGGCAAGAATCTCTCGATGGTGAGAAGGGGGCAGCGGCCAAAGCCGTGCGGCCGGCGTGGGGCTGGGGAAGGCTGTCGCCTGGGCTGAGCCGGGCTTTGGGCACTGAGGCAGCTGCTCCCAGCTCTCCTGCCTCCCGCTTCAGCTGCCCAAGTACTTGGGCACAGGCCTTTGGCCTCTGGGTCCTGCGGCAGCAGCCTGGCCTTTCACACACCCGTGTTGCCCACAGGCCCGAAGAATGTGGAGCCTGCATGAAAGGCTGGTGGAACTCCTGCGGGAAAATGACAGGGATGTGCTGAGGATGACCATCTTTCTTCTCAGCTGTTTGTTCCTGTACAACGGCGCCCTGATAACCACTCCGCTGGCCCTGCAGCTGGCTGAGGCGCTCCTGCCACTCTTTGACAGCGTAAGGCTCTGTGCCTCCAGCCACGGCCACTGGGTGCTGCCCGGACACTTTGTGCCCTGTGCATTTTCAGGCCCGGGCCCAGGTGGGCGTGAAGCAGCCCATGCTGAGCTCTTTTTGCCTCCCTTTCATCCAGCATGATAGCCAGGTGCAGTTGTGCTCCATGTTCGTCTTCCGAGAGATGCTGGAATTTTTCCCGGAAGGGGAGAAAAAGGCCCTGAAGGCGCACGTGCGCCAGAGCCTGCTCCCACTCTCCTTCCACTGCCACAACGAGAACCAGCGTGTGGTTGAGGTGAGGACTCGGCAGCTGCTGCTGGCCCCCTGGCAGGGGGCTCGGCCGCCTCCTGCTCTGGTGCCTGGCGGCCGGCCTGCAGCCTCCTCCTGGCCTTGCTACAGGGGCCTGGCTGCTGTGCCCTGGCCTGTGGTGCCATCTGCGGGTCTCTCTGCTACTCTCCAGGCCTCCCGGGAAACGCTGCGCTGTTCAGCCACGTTCCTGAAGAGGAAGGATATCCAGGAGATGCTGCGCGTGGATCAGACCTGGAGCTTCGGCGACAGCCTGGTAAGGGAGGCCTGGAAGGCCCGGCGCCAGCGGCCCCTGGTAGTCTGGCAGGGCTGTGCGGGCAGGGGAGGCCAGTGCTGGTTGCACGGAGTGCCTGGCCAAGGGGCTGAGCCTGCACCAACTGCACCCTCCTGGCGCTCTCTCCAGCTGGCAGAGGACAGGAGCCGAGCGGCCGAGCACCTGCGCCACGCCCTGCTCTACCTGGACAGCCCACAGGAGTCCCTGCGACAGGCGGCCATCAGGTTCATTGGTGAGCCACCAGCCCAGGCTCCCTCCCTACCCCAGCCTCGCCTGCTGCCCCAGCAGCGCCCTGGAGCCCCGCCTGCCCTCGGGGCTGCCACCGCCCTCTGGCAGCCATGCCCTTGGGCGGCAGCATGCGGCAAGGGCCCGGCCTGAGCCCTGCCGGGGCCAGGAGGGCGTGTGGCCACAGGGCTGGCAGCGCCGCTGGCAGGCAGGGAGCTGTGCCGCTGGGGCCCTGACAGGCTCTGTGTTCTCAGGGATGGCTGGGCAGCATCTCAAGGGACGCAGGTCAGAGCTCCAGCGCATCTGTCAGGGTGAGTCAGGGCAGCGGGCTGCCAGTGGGGGCTGCCGGGGGGAGCTGCAATCCCTGCCCCGGCTGCCGAGGCCTCTGCTCCCTGTGCGGACCAGGGCTGGCGTGGCCAGAGCTCACGCAGAGATTTCAGGGCCACCTGCGGCAATAGTGTGCAGTGGCTTCGGGCTCATCCCCTTGGGCCCTGCTCCCTCCTGGCCACGGCCAGAGCCGGCTGGGATGGGCCTGGCACGGGGCTCTCCTCGGGTCCCCGCAGATCCCGGATCTGACCGTGGCTCTGTTCCTCTCTCTTGCAGCCCTTGAAGAGATGGCATATGACATCAGTCCTGCTGTCAGAAGCCTGGCTCTCAGAACAGCCTTTGTCCTGCGGGCCGTAGAGAGAGCTCCGGGCTCCATCTTGCAGAGGCTGCGGGATCAGTTCCGCAGGGCCCGCAAGAGACGGCCTTGTCTGTGGGGCCATGGCCTGCTGTGCTGCTGGAGCTCTGAGGAGAGCTGATTTGAGAGGCTCTCTGTCTGCTGGGGCCACCTGAGCCAGCGGGGATTTTTCTTCCCTTTAAGATTGTTTTTCTTTGGGTTTTCTTTTTTAGGCTATATAGTGTCTGTAGTCTATATAGATGTATATATAAATGTAGAATCTGTTATAACATCCAGACTCCCAGGAGCTTTCTTTTGGTGCCCAGTGTCTGCAGGGCATAGGTGAAGAGGGGAAAAGGGCTCCTTGTGCCCAGAGGTGCAGCAGGGAAGGGAAAACGGCCAGGAGGCCCTTGGCCTTTGGTGCTTCTGCTGAAGCCTTAACGCTGCCGACAGAGCGGCTGGGCAGGGGCCGCAGCTGCGGCCGTCCCTGCGAGACTGGTGCCTGGAGGTGGGCACAAGCCCCCTCCCAGCCAGGAAGCGCCATCTGTGTCCTCCTGCCCGTGTGTTGCTGCCTGGATTGCCGAGGGCTCCCGGGTGCCTCTCGATCCGCCTCCTCTGGAGCTCCGTCGGGGCTGCGCCGCTGCCGGGCAGGTTGGCCGGGCTGGGGGAGACCCTGAGGGGAAGGGGCGGTGGGAAGCCGTAAAGGGTTGAGGCGCTGCGGAGGCCCTGGCGGGACAGGACACTGGAAGGCACGAGGGCCATGTGGCAGGGAGCGGGAGGCAGGCGGCTCCAAGGGGACAGGAGGCCCCTGAGGGGCTGGGCTGCTGGGAATCCATGAAGAATTGGCTTTCAGAGCCCATAGGCAGCCCCACAGCAGCCGCCTTGTTCCTGTTACCTGCCTGCTCTGGCGCTTCCCCAGAGAGTCTCCCATGCCTGTGGCAGATGCCCGCGAGGCTGGGCCTCGGCAGGAGGCTGGGGGGACACCCCTGAGGTGCCCAGGCTGGGCCAGCTGGGGACAAGGAAGACAAGGGGGCCCTCCCAGAGCATGGCCACTGGGCGCTGCCAGGGCAGCGGGCAGAGGCAGGGCTGGTGGCCAGCCCAGGCCCCTGCGGCTGCCCAGGCCACGGTGCCGAGACCGAGGCCCCCTGACACAGAGCCCTGGGCCCGCAGCAGAGCCTCTGCCTCCATGGGGAGGGCGGCCATGTCCCCTGGAGCGGGGCGGCCGAGTCGCAGCTGCCCTGCTGCCCCTGGACGCCGCAGAAACAGCGCCAGGGCGTGCACAAGAACAGCAGCAGCCCCAACGCCGGCGCCCGCTCACCGAGGCGTCCGCCCCAGCCGCCATGCCAAAAGGGGGCCTCCTGTGGGCACCACTGTGCCACTGTGGTTTGGCAAAAGGCTTCAGCAGAATTGGCCACAACGGCTTTCTCTTGACTTGCCAGCCTCACAGCTGCAGCTGGGCCTTTGCCCCTGACTGACTTCAAGAGCTGTGCTTGAGGGCAGACTCGCCTTCCACGGGCAGGCGTCCCAAGGCAGTGGCACTGGTGCCATCGCCAGAGGGACACCAGGCCTGCACTGCAGCTGCCTTCCCTCTCCTCCATGCAGGCACCTTAAAGACACGTGCTTGAGCTTCCAAACTAAATCCTGGCCTGACTTGGAACAGACGAAGAAGCAGCAGGCTTTGCTGAAGAGAAGCCGGCACTTGTGGCCGACGTTCATTCAGGGCTGGAGGGAAGCACTTTGGTGTCTGCCGAGGAGATGGCCCGCTTCACAAGCTCAGGCTTTGCTGCCACAAGATCCTGCTTTGCTCTTGCTGGAGGCCATTCCCTACCAATACATGGCCCTCCATTGTTCTTAGTTCATGTCTTGTGGCTGTTTTGGCAACAAGTCTGTCCCGTGTGCGTCTGACAGCACAAAAGGCCCGCACACGTCTGCTTCCAATACTTCTCTTGGCTGCTCCTTTATTGGCCTGGCACCGTCATCAGAGACACAGCAGAGCTTCTCTTCCAAGAGTGATCCCTACCCCCTGCACTTCCCCAGCTGTCTGCCCTGATGTTTCCGGGCAACCGCTCTGCTTGTGGTTCATCCATTGCCATGCTCAGCCGGCACCCAGTTGTGTTTGGACATGAGCTACTTGAGGCAGACAAACTGCAACTGGAGCACTGAATAGCAGAAGCTGGGCCAATTTTTCTTTTTTCCAGAATGGAAGTCCCACCCCTGGCCTGCCCTGCGCTTGCTTTGGGCCATGCAAGCTCTGTCCCAGCACCTGCAGCTGGCTCCCAGCACCAGCTGGGCTCAGATATGGCAGCAGGGACCCAGTGTGCCAGCATGTGCCAGCCTGGGGGCACAGGGAAGAGCGCTCAGAGCCGCACAGGAGTGCCCAGGCTGCTTCCTTTTCTTTCAGGACTGACTAATAATATGGACATCTATATATGTTTTTTAGTATTTTGTACATACTTATTAAGTTGCTGTTTAGAGATATGTCCTTTTGCTGTAAATATTTCTGATATTGTTGTTTTTTAAGGATTCTCATAATGTCATCGGAGATATATATATATAATTTTAGCTAAGGAACAATTATTAATATTTTCAATTATAATTCAATATATTGAGTATTGAATTTTATTAGGAACAGTATTGAAATTACTCTATGAAATTTGTGTTTCAGTGACTTTGCTTGCTTAGTCTTTTAATCTGTCTTTTGCTGCTTTTAATTCTAGTTAAGGGATATCTTATTTCTAATAAAGTAAGATAGGCATTATGGGAAAGAAGAGGGAGTAACTCAGGCTTAGACTTGGATCAATGTGTTACCCCTGTGGTAAGGACAGCAGCTATACACACGAAGTTTAAGTCAAAAGTGTATTTTTATACCTAAAGTAGCCTTGGAAGTATTTTATAATGAGAGATGAATTAGATGTCTAAGTAAGGAATTAGAACAATAAGATAATAAATGGAATATTGCAACCAACAAAAGTGCATGTGCGAGGCTTGAAATGTCATCTGAAGATCAGCACCACAAAGATGATGATGGTGAAGTAGAGGAGACATCCCTGTGATCCCTCCTCAAGATCACCATAAAAGAACAGTAAACAGCAATATTGCTTCACAGAAAAACTGCAAGAAGAAACACGATCCACCTGTATCTGAGGAAATCATGGGATGAACTCAGCAGAGGGGAGGTAAAAATTGTAGTTTGCATAAACCCCTGAAAGCCTTTGTTTCACATGCGTCCTTGGTGAATAAAGTGACTGCTTGTGTCCAATACTGACCAGCACTGATAATAGGCATGTTACTTCAATAACACCCAAGGTGCTGAAGTTTGAACCTTTTGGGTCTCTCCTTTGATTCAGTTCATATGTCCTGTAGTTTGTTGTCGTTGCTCTTCTCTAAGTAAATTGTCCTTGTTTGTCACACCCCAGCTCTCTCTGAAATTCCTTTGGGCACAGGAAGCGTTTGCAGAGTTTGCAGAGAGCCTGGGCCAGGATTCCTTCCCCCTGTTCCAAACGAGGGGTTGAGATCACTCTAAAAAATCCCCAGCAAGGGGATCAGTAAAACCCAGATTTGCTATTTAGTACCAGCCTGACAAAGTTCATTGGATAGGTTCACTGTCCTACTGGGGAGATGGTTAAGACACACTAGGGGATAAAAAGGAACCATAAATAAAATCCAGTCCATGCAAACAGAAGTGAACTGAGAACTTTCCATGTGTGTTGAGCTTGTGTGTGTGTGACTGTAGTGGTTTGAAAACAAACCAAGTGAGAGGCTCCAAGTCAGAAAGAAATAATTTAATAAGAGGAAAGAAAAACAAGGTAGAATAAAAATAAATCCAGTAATACAAAAGACCACTGACAGAGTAAGAATACAACCTGATCCGGGTGATGGAAGCAGTCCAGATGAGGTGGTCTTCCTGAAGCAGTGATCCCGTAGACAGGTCTGGTAGTTCCAGTCCTCTGGGAATTCAGTCCTGCTGGGGCTGCTCAAATCCCTGATTATATCCAGGTGAGACTGCCCCTCTCCCTCCCCCTGGGCGGAGCATCTCACAATGGGATGGTGAGTGGTGCAGAAGAGTCTTGATGGCCCATTAGCGAGTGATTGCTCCCGGAGGCAGTTATCTATGAGTCATACAGCAAGGCACCTGATGGGCCATTAACAGAAGACAGTCCAGGGGGAGGGGTCTGGGAAACACTGCTCCAACAAACGGCTCATGAAGGTGGTGATAGAATACTTCTGCAAATTCTATACTACAACCCAGGACAGTGACAAAGGGACAACGAGGGCAAGGATAAAAAGCAACACGGCCAAAAAGCTTCATAGCACTCAAACTGAACAGGCCTTAAATTTCACTTCAATCTTTAGATTGAACCAAGGAACAACAGGTAACAGCAGTTAACTTAGCTTATAATAGAACTGAGTGAGATGTCCAAGGTACTTAAACATCCAAGAGAGCAGCATTTCTCCCCGCTTTGCCAGAGCACAGGCACACATCCTTGTGCACACAGAGAGGAAGAGTCAGGGCACGGTGCCTGGGAGAAATTCTCCTCGGAGGCAGTGAAATGCTCACTCTGGATGCTTTTGCATCTCCCTAAGGGACCAAGGGTTGATGTCCGAGCAGTGGGGGATTGGCTCCAGATCTATCGTTGTTTGGGGCTCCCCCGAGTGCAGCAAGCAGGACAGTTCCCGGCTCGGAGAGGTCCCACTGCGAGGGAGCTCGCTGGGCACTGCTGTGGCCCAGGAGAGCTCCAAGGGCCTCCATTGGGACCGCTGCTTATGGGGTCACAAGAGATGGGCTTTAGTCATAAGAGTGTTTTGTCCTGGCCACAGGCTGGCTCAGCAACTTTGTCTGCAAGTATGAGAACGGGGATGTAGTGCCATTCAGGCAAGAAAAACAGTTTCCAAGGCTGTTCCTAAGCTAACCAAGAGCTCATCAGACCGCAGCAGCTCCTGGCAGCAGACAGTGTTTCTGATAAACTCCAGCAGAGCTGAGCCAGGGGCTGTTCATCAAAGCCAAGGCTTAACAACCATTTCTCGGATCTCAGTGTGGCCCGGAAAAAGGTGGGGGGTGCTGGTGGTGGTGCAGCAGAGCCCAGCTGCTGGCATTTCCATCCAGGAGCTGCTGAGAGGCTTTGGGAGGCTGGGGAGCAGCTCAGGGTGGGTGCTGAGGACTAGCAGGAGGCCACTGAAGGGACACTGGAGCGAGCTGTGGGACAGGGCCCAGAGAAAAGTCCCGGAGAAAGGCTGCCCTGTTCCACACCAAGACAGGGCCTCTCACAGCCCCAGAAAACAGAAACTCTTTGGACTTTACCCTTGAGTAGGCAACAAAGTCAAAAGCCAAGGGATTCAGCTCACCTCTCTCTTTGCCTGGCCTGCTCCTGTGCTCCCAGCACCATGCCCTGCCTGCTGCAGAACCTGGACACTCTGCACATAGAGGAGCCTGACCTCCATCAGTAGCACAACCCGGGAAAATAGGAAATCTCTGCTTTGGTCCTGGGAATGGGACCTACTGCATATGAGCAGACCATGCCTAGAAATGGCTGCCTAAAGGATGCTGTGGTTCCTGTTTCCAAGCAATATTAGTGCATCCACTTAGGATCCTGTGGCTTCAAGCACAAGGAGGACTCAGCGCCAGGAGAACATTTTCCATCAAGGGAGTGCAGGATGATCTGCAATACAAGTCCTTGCATTTAGGGAAGCAAAAGTCTGTGGGTAACCCTATGCCCCATGTGCACTGCCTCACACTATGGAGTTTATATTAACAAGCTCAATGGATCCATAGAAGAAGTGACAAATGATACCATCAAATATCAAATAGCACATCCTAGGAGCTTCAGTAAACACAAGGGGTAGCGCTACAGAACCACATGGTCTTTCATTTTCTACTTGCTAAGCCACGGAAGAACCTGTGCCACTCCAGAACAAGTGTGGCATTTCCATCAGGGATGGGTTTGAAATCCAGCAGTCAGGAATCACCTCATTAGAAAGAGCAGTGCAAGTGTATCTGAAAGAGGAAACTTCTCCTTCATGGGATTGGCTTCTTGGCTGTGAAAATGGAGACTGCTAGGAAAGGCAATTGTGGTGATGCCTAGAAGGCTGACCTGAAACAGAGACTGGACAGGGCTAGAGAATAAAATAGGTATTTATTGAAAGGCCCCCGGGTTCCACCTTGGGCCGGACAAGAGCCGACCGAGGCTGCACCCTGAGTGCCCTAAGAAACGCCACCCACACAAGGCTGCCCCGTCACGAGGGCCTACATTTTTATCAGTTTTAGTACATTTGCATATCGGGGTTTAATTGTCCAATTACAGCTTCAGGTTGTGAGGTCTCATCCTTCTTGTTCCTCCCTCCGGTCCACCGTTGTTTATACTTTGGGCCTGGAAGCCGTCCTTGGTTCTCAGCAGAAAAGGGATTTGTTTTGTCTACCTACCCTGTGAAGAGAGCTTACTAGCACTTAATATGAAGCTCAGAACTACATCCTTAGGTAACACAGAATCTGCAAGCTAAAGCTTAGGGCATCATTTCTCCCCTTTAGAGGCTCAACAAGGCCTTTCCCTTGTTGAGTCTCTACTCTAAATATCTACAAGAAACTATTTAACAATAGTGAACAGCTAATCGCGATGAACATTAAACAACAATTACAAACATCTAACAGCAGTATTGTCTTGTGTGGTTAGGTATTACATAAAGAAAAACAATGATTATTGTGCACAGTTCTTTTAGGTAGAGAAGAAATAATTTAAAACATGTCTTTGTTTGCATCAGTTCTTGTTTTTACAGTTGTTTCAGGAGCAGAAGCTCTCTTAACTCTGGAGTAGTGAATTCAGGGTCTTTTGCCAGCAATTTTTACTGCAGTGAGAGTGGTCAGGAGAACTTGAAATGGTCCTCTTCACCTGGCTTGTAGAGGATCATTGTCCCACCACTTAACGTAGACCCAATCTCTTGGTTGGAAGGAATGCGCAGGTGTGTCAAGTCCTATGGGTCTGGATAACACGATGTAAGTCTGGAGCTTCTGCGAAGTAGAACTTAAAGCTATCAGATATTTCTGTAAATCAAGTTTCCCTTTCATGTAAATTTCACTTGGAATATGGGGGACCTGATATGGTCTGCCATACAGTATTTCATAGGGACTGATGTTATCCCTCTGCCCTTGGTTGTATGCGGATTCTCAGTAGGGCTATAGCCAGGGCCTGAACCCATGTCATAGAAGTTTTCTGACAAATTTTACTAATTTGTGTTTTTAGAGTTTTATTCATACGTTCAACTTTCCCACTCGCTTGGGGTCTATAAGGTGTATGCAAATCTCAGGTAATTCCTAAAATCCGGCTAACTTCCTTAACTACTGTTGCAACGAAGTGCGGTCCTTTATCTGCTGACATCTCCAAGGGAACCTCGAACCTTGGAATTATATGATTGAGCAAGACTTTCACCACTTTCTTAGCTGTATTAGTGCGACAGGGGTAAGCCTCCGGCCATCCGCTAAAGGTGTCAACCAACACCAGTATGTACCGGTATCCCTCCTTGCGTGGTAACTCCGAAAAATTTATTTGCCAGTAATCTCCAGGAAGATCCCCTGCTTTAGTTACCCCTAATACACCTCGTTTCCTTGTGTCAGGGTTGTTTTTATAACAGACTTCACATTTGCTCACCACTGACTGTATAATGTCAATCATTCCCTTCCCTATTACTGCCTTCTTTAGACGTTTCAGGAGGTTTTCCACTCCGAAGTGTGTGTTTTCGTGTTCTCTTTGGGCTAGTTCTCGCAGGATCGGCGGTGGCACTACAACCTGATTTTCTGGCGTAACAGCCCACCCACTTTCTGTGATCTCAGCTTTAAGAAACTTGATTAGTTTGTGGTCTGCTTGGTCATATTTTGGGGTGAACCCTGACAAATCAATCTCTTTTTGTGGAATTACTGCGAGCATACCTTTTTCTGCAATCCTTCTTGCTGTTTTATCGGCCAGATGGTTTCCTAATTCTGGAGTGGTTTTCCCTTTTTGGTGACCTCTGTAATGCATGATGGCCACTTCTACAGGTTTTTTAATGCTCTCTAGGAGGGCTAGTATTTGTTCAGCATGTTTGATTTGATTACCTTGAGCTTTTAGAAGTCCTCTCTCTTTCCAGATGGCTCCATGGGCGTGGACAACACTAAATGCATATTTAGAGTCAGTCCATATATTTACCTTTTTTCCTTCGCTCAGGTCTAAGGCTCTCATTAGTGCAATCGGTTCGGCTTTCTGTGACAACACATCTGCTGGTAGGGCTTTTGCCTCAATCACCTTATCTTGAGTGGTGACTGCATAACCTGTCATCCTTTTGCCCTCATTCATAAAGCTGCTCCCATCAGTAAAAAGCTCCCAATCTGGATTTTCCAGGGGCACATCCTTCAGGTCAAGTCGACTGGAATATACCTCTTCAATTGTCTGTAAACAGTCATGCTCAGGCTCATCGTCAGTTAAGGTGGAGAACAAAAACATGGCAGGGTTAGCAACAGAGGTTGTTTTCAGGGTAACATCATCCTGTTCTAGCAACAGTGCTTGATATCTAAGCATTCGGTTACCAGATAGCCAATGCCCCCCCTTTTGTTCAAATACAGCTGCCACGGCATGAGGTACATACACTACAATGTGTCGCCCAAGAGTAAGTTTTTGGGCCTCCTGGATCAGGAGGACTGTGGCTGCCACAGCCTTCAGGCATCCTGGCCAACCCTGGACAACATTGTCTAGCTGTTTGGAAAAGTAGGCCACAGCCCTCCGTTGATTCCCAAGGTGTTGTGCTAGCACCCCCAAAGCCATATTCAGTCCTTCACAGGTAAAAAGTTCAAAAGGCTTAGTTAAGTCTGGTAGTCCTCGTGCTGGGGCTGACATTAGGGAGTGTTTCAGCTGTTTAAATGCTGCTCTAGCCTTTTCAGTCCATATAATAATTCCCCTTTCAGCCGCTTTTAGTGCTCCATACAGTGGATTTACCAGCAGTCCATAATTTGCTATCCACAAATGACACCAACCCACCATTCCCAGGAAAGCTTGCATTTCTCTCACAGTATAGGGCTCCGGGAGTCGACAGATGGCTTCTTTCCGTTTTTTGCTTAGCCGCCGGTGTCCACGGAAGATCTCAAGCCTCAAATAAACTACTGCTTCTTGGGCAATCTGTGCCTTGTCTT
This sequence comes from Cyanoderma ruficeps, assembly GCA_008694505.1. Taxonomy (NCBI): domain Eukaryota; kingdom Metazoa; phylum Chordata; class Aves; order Passeriformes; family Timaliidae; genus Cyanoderma; species Cyanoderma ruficeps. The sequence goes on from VZDJ01000168.1 coordinate 1,356,475, forward strand.
TAGAAACTTTGTACCCACTCAGTCCCAAGAAGTTTAATAAACTTATAGTAAGTCGTATGCAATCCTCTCTAGTTTTGGTTGCAACCAGGATGTCATCCACATATTGAAGAACCGCTCCTTCCGGCTCCTGTCTTCTCCAGTCCTCTAATTCCTTCGCTAGCTGGTTCCCAAATATTGTTGGACTATTATGGAAACCTTGGATTACGACTGGCCCAATTGAGCTGAGTTTTCCTCCCTGTCTTGGGATTTTCCCACTCAAAGGCAAAGAGCTCTTGGCTGTCCTTATGCACAGGAATGCAGAAAAAGGCATCCTTCAGGTCTACAACAGTAAACCATCCTAATTTGTCTGTCAGTCTAGTCAACAAGGTGTATGGGTTAGCTACCACTGGGTGTATGTCCTCGGTAATTCTGTTAATTGCTCTTAAATCTTGTACTAACCGATAACTCTTACCATCTGTTTTCTTAACTGCTGGAATTGGGGTATTGAATTTGGACTCACATTGCACTAATAGGCCATACTGCAGGAATTTTTCAATTACAGGTGCCAATCCCTTACGATTTTCTAATTTCAAAGGGTATTGTTTTTGCCTTACCGGTGTGGCTCCTGGTTTGAGTGCAATACTCACTGGTTCTGCTCGTTTGGATCTTCCTGGGACATCACTGGCCCATACTATCAGATTTACCACATTTCCAACCTCAGCAGGGATTTCATCAAATTTTTCCTGTATAAAAAGTGCAGCAACTTGGACAAATTTAGATTCAGGGATTATAACTTGTACACCCCCCCCTTTTTTAAATTTAATTTCCACTTCCAATCTCTCTAGCCAGTCTCTTCCCAGTAATGGTTGAGGGGAGTTAGGCATGTAAAGGAATTGATGGGTTACCCAGTGCTTCCCCAGTTTAAATTTTAAAGGTTGAACGAAAGGCCGTGTTTCGGCTACCCCGGTAGCCCCAACAACTTGTACAGTATCATGACTCAGTTTCCCTTCTAAGGCATTTAACGCAGAATAGGCAGCTCCAGTATCTACCAGAAATTCAATATCCTGTTTCCCCAGCTTAGCTACAACCAAAGGTTCTGCTGAGGAAGAAACCTTCGGTCCCCGTCACTCAGAACCCGAGTTGCTTGAGTTGTGCACCACTGGCAGTTGGAGAACTGGGGATTTCTCTTTTAGTGCTGGACAGTCCTTCTTCCAATGGCCCCACTTCTTGCAGTATGCACACTGGTCCTTCTCTGGAGGGGGAGTTTTCTTACTCGAATGGGTTTTAACCTTCTCGACTGAACTGCTATCTTGGAACACCTTCCAGGCAACCTTATCTCTGTCTCGAACTCTCTCTATCTTTTGTGACTTTCTCCTTATATCACTTGAAGCCTGACCCATGAACAGAAGCACTAGGTGTGCATTGGCATCAATTGATTCTGGATCTAAATAGGCATATTTGAGGGCTGTTTCCCTTAGCCTGTTTAAAAAATCAGTGGGTGATTCATCATAATTTCGCTTTCTTTCCTGGTTCCAGGCTGTGCGCCCACGTGCCCCTATAACCTCATCTGAGGCAGCTCGCCGGCATTGCGGGCTGCTATAAAAACTCGCAGGCCTGGGAGCAGAAGAAGAACTACTCCTCCCATGGGAGGTTCCCTCTCCGCCCCCTTTGTAGAAAGCCTTGCCCCCCAGCTCCTCCTCCAGGGGTGGAGCCGTGGGCTGCATTTGCTGGCTGTCCCCTCCCCCTTCTTCTTTCACCGGTTTGTAGCCTACTAGGGACATGCTCCACCTCGCCCCCCCTTTCTCTGATGGCGGCGGGAGATGGGAGGGGGCTAACGCAACCGGGGGTTGCAGCCGCAGCGGCCCGTCTGCTTCGACCAGGGGCTGTGGCGGGGGTGGGGGAGGCGGCCCTATCAGGGGCCATGGCGGTAGTTGCCAAAGCCCTTCCCCCCCTGCTTGCTGTGGCGTGGATGGTGACGGTGCCGGCAGGGGCAGGATCGGGGGTGGTGGGGCTGGCGCCACCAGAGGTGGCCCTGGCAGGGGCGGGACCAGAGGTGGAGGAGCCCAAAAGGGGGGCACTGGCAGGACGGGGGCTAGCGGGGCCCCGCTCAGACCCAGGCTCGGGCCCCCTCTCCGATCAGGGGCTATGAGGTTAAACTCCGCCTCCTCTTTTCCACACTCACTATTTTGGGTCAATTCATCATTTCTCTTAGTTTTCCCCAGTCTTTTCTTCGAGACCAATATCTGCTCCTTTTTATCTGTCTCTTGGCGACAAGCTAGCACCATAAAGAGCCTTGCATATTTTAGCTCATTGAAATATCGATCTTCTCGTATACAGAAGATTAAACTGGATATTAGTTTCTTATCCAGACTCCCAAATTCAGGCCACTTCTGGTCATCCTCTAGTTCATAAGTCGGCCAGATTTTTTCTGAGAGTCTAGTGAGTTTGGACTTAATGAATAAGGGATTCCCCCCGGTCAAATCAGTCCAGTTTCTCAAAACTAGTGCCAGAGGACTATCTCTTGGGATGTTATTATTACAATCTTCACGAGAAAATGCACACCCCATCCCTCAGCAGTTAGGAGTGAGAGAGTAATTAGGGGAGAGAGAAGCAAACACGCACGGGATTTGAACTCCCGTCGTTTGGAGGCACAGGCAGGGATTCACTCCCTGCGCCGCCGCTGGCCTCACGCCAACAGCCCCGAGGTCTAACTCCGAGCAGAGATTCACTCCCTGCGCTGCTGGCCTCACGCCAACAGCCCTGAGATCTAATTCCGAGCAGAGATTCACTCCCTGCGTACCTGGTGGCCCTCCCCTAACACCCAACAGAATACCTTCCTATTCAGTTACTCACGCGTCTCTGTCAGGTCCATGGAAGTTTGGATTCTTGGGATCTGATACCTCCTGGGCCACAGCTGGAGCCGCCGCCCTCTCGGGGTGCCGGCAGAAGCTGGATGTTCCTCTGGTCCAGGGGGGTTTTCCAGATGCCTCACTGTCCCTTCGTGGTCGCCAGAAACTGATGCCTAGAAGGCCGACCTGAAACAGAGACTGGACAGGACTAGAGAATAAAATAGGTATTTACTGAAAGGCCTCCGGGTTCCACCCTGGGCCGGACAGGAGCCCGACCGAGGCTGCACCCAGAGTGCACCAAGAGAACGCCACCCACCAAAGGCTGCCCCGTCACGAGGGCCTACATTTTTATCAGTTTTGGTACAATTGCATATCGGGGTTTAATTGTCCAATTACAGCTTCAGGTTGTGAGGTCTCATCCTTCTTGTTCCTCCCTCCGGTCCACCGTTGTTTATACTTTGGGCCTGGAAGCCGTCCTTGGTTCTCAGCAGAAAAGGGATTTGTTTTGTCTACCTACCCTGTGAAGAGAGCTTACTAGCACTTAATATGAAGCTCAGAACTACATTCTTAGGTAACACAGAATCTGCAAGCTAAAGCTTAGGGCATCAGTGGCAGTCCTTGCAGTGGGTGTGCTGGCTTGGTTTATGTTTCTGTCTTACAGCTGTTGTAAGACTTTGTGCTGGAAAAGGAAGAACTGAGCCTCGTTGTGGCAGTGTGCATTTTGGTTGTCTGTGTTTTTTTGTGTTCTTTCCACAGTTTGTTCGATGTAATGGTTTATTCCATGTACCCCTCTGGTTTGTCCGCCCTCGGTTTACTCCAGTTGCAGTTACCTGTCAATCATTGTTATGTAACCCCCGGATCCTGCCTGTCATTCCAGAGCCTCTCCCGGCATCTGGAAAGTTCCAGGGAGAGCCTCGAGTGATTGGTCAGGATCCCTGCTCCCCCCTCCTACTCCCTTATGATTCGTTACAGTATATGCCCTTTATGTTCTGAGCCACTCCCCTGTCACTTCCCATTGGTCAATGGCTGAACCCATCGCCCTGTTCCACCCCCACATGAAAGTTGTTGTTCTCGGGTGCTCCTGGTCTCTGTTGAGGCCGGCACCCTGAGGTGAGGTCTCCCCGCTTGGGGGTCCAATAAACTCTGCTGGTTGCACCCTCTTCAGAGTCCCCTCTTTATTCCTGCCATTGTCTCACTCCTTCGCTTCCCGAGGAACCAAGAAGCCGCAGGTTTGTGCCAGTGTCCCCGGACACTGAAGCGTGCCTAGCTTGCCGTGGTGCCAGGACTGGCCGGGTAAGCCGAAGACTGACACCACGACACTTTGTCTAACAGAGACACAGTCTCAAGAAGAGGAGGGACTTGACTGTACTAAAGCATCCCCCACCCCCAAACAGGATCTCTGTATAAGAAAAGAGTTTCACTTTACCTTTAGACATTTTAGGAAGTTTAACTTGAAAGTTCTGTGCTCTTCTCATTGTAATTGGCTCATGGCAAAGTGAGGACCTTGCCACTGTTCTTCAAGTGCTATGCCTCTTCCTATTGGCAGCAAGCCAAATTGTCCCTCCTAAAACATTAAGTCTTTAGGAAGGAACATAATGGAAGTCAAGGGCTTTTTGGAGTGTTTCTAGCAGGGTGTCAGAGGTTTTCTCAGATACCTGTGTGCAGTTTTTCTTTTCTTTTCTGTAATGTTGGTTATTTTTCATTTATTAAACCTTTTACTTTACAACACACCCCTGAAGAGCAGTCTCGCTAAAATTATTTTAAACCAATCTGCAAGGGCTGGACCCTCAGAAATTGATACATTTACAGGTAGTTCATAACACTCTGGCCATGTGTTAGACTGTACCACTTGACAGACAACACAGAGAAGAGATATTTCCTGTTCCCCTTGAAGATGCTAAATGGAGCTTCAAGAGGAACTAGCAAAAGAGGGGGGGAAAAAAGGAAAAGTAGACAGTGAGGATGCTAAATGGAACTGGAACCAGAGAATGAGAGATAATGAGTGGCTTTTGTGGCAAAGCCGTTGTCTTGCTTCAAGACAAATTAGGAGGAAACTTCCTGAAATGAAGGTATCCTGTAAAGAAAGGTAGTGTGAAAAATTAGGTTCACTTTTTTGGTAAATTGTAAGAAATAGATTGAATAAAAAATAAGACAATAGGAGACAGGAAAAAAAAGCAAGGTATGACCAGGCTGGATGACTTGGCACTTAGCCAAATGCACAGCTTGCTATTTCAGAGGCCTTCTTTAAATACCCTTTCTGTTGCATATACAAACTTTTCCACTAACTGGTTTGTATATTCCAGGAACTGTTTTGCATGTTCCCTCTTTGGGTCTGCCTTTTTAGAGCATGGGTCTTTCTTGGCTGTTATTACCTCCAACCTGGGGCTTGGTCCTCACCTTCTATAGACAGTCAGTGTTGATAATTGGCATGTCAGCAGCAGGGTCCTTATTGTATGTTTGCTGGATGTTATCCCAACCAAACAGTTCAGTTACAAGCATAACTACATATCAGCTATCTCACTACCAGGTGTAAGTTTTGCTAATAGCAGAAATGAAAAGTATACCTTTATACATAGAGTATTTACTTTAATATTTAGAAAAAGCCAACTTTATAATGTACATTTATAACGCACTATATTAATACAAAATAACTTTCTAACATAACACATATATTTCAATATTTGCAAAAAGCCAATCATATAATATATATTTGTAACAGTAGGTTTTGGCAGCCTCTCCCTCACAGATTCCAAAGGAATTTCTTGGAGGAAAGTGAAAAAAACCCCCCATATTATTTTACAAGCAGGTTGCGTGCAGGCATGGCATGGAAACAAAAGGAATAATGTTTGATAATAAACCTTCTTGCTGTGGAGAAAACTGGAGGATTTTTTAGGGTCTTGCTAGGCTCCTCCCGAGACCCAGAGCTGGGGTGTGGCACCTCTATATCCTGCCCCTGCCAGGCCACAGTCTGGGGGTCCTGGTGACAGCCTGGTTTTCCAGACCAGAGCAAAGCTGGGCAGTTCCAGAAGAAGAAGAAGCCACAGTTCCAGGTAAACCTTCTTGCCTCAGCTAGCAAAAAAACTAACTAAAAAGCAAAGATGTCCTCCCTCTGTTCATGCTAGACAACACAGCCGAGAAAAGAACGCGGGGGGAGGATGTGCGAAAGCCACGCCAAAAGAATTCCTCCGGTTCCCCCTCGGCCCCTTCCCTGGGTCTCGCTTAAAGCTACAGGACCCATGTCTGGGCATAAAGCAGACAACGGGTGTGGGAAATGGAGGCACAGAAAGCTCCCATAGCCTTGTGCATACAGGCTCAGAGATAGAAACGGATGCAGAGTTTGATCAAAGACCTTGGAGAAGGCTTGCAGATCTGGAGCAGTTAAGTTGCACAGACATGAAGCAAGAATGTGGGTTTAAGGCTTAAGCAGAAATATGTTTTAAGGAAGCAGAAAAATGCCTTAGGGAAGCAAAAAAATACAATGAGCAAGATAGGAGAAAATTTTTAAATTTAGCAATAAAGTTTGATTTAGAGTTAGTAGAAAGCTTAAGACGTAGCAATGCAAGTTTGTGTAGCGTTGTATGATTGGATAAGAAAAGACTCATGGTGGTATATGACTGTGTCCTGAGCTGCTTTACCGGCTAGCCAGCTCTCTGCCCCACATATAAGGAAGGTTTGGTGGGTCTGAACCACAGGCTGGAGCATGGTCGACGGCGTGGAAGGAAGAGTGGACTCTTACTTGGGTTTCACCAGGCTTTATTCCACCCGGGAGCTGCCCACATGCAAGAATGAGATCTGGGCAAAATAAATCTCCTTCGCCCGTGTTGCCCGGGGGGAGCGAAGAGTTCCTGCTTCGCCCCCGCCCGCTCTGCTCTCTGTCCAGCGCCGCCGCAGTGAATGCTGCCTCCCAGCCGCACCTGCCACAGCTCGGGCCTGAAAGGGGGGCTCCCCTGCCTGTGGCATGGGGACATGGAATTTCGACTTCCCTCGTGGGTCCATCCACGCTCCTCGGAAGTAACCAAGGAGTGCCTGCATCGCTCCCGCTTGGACAGAGATGGCTGTCTGTGCTGGAGGGGCAAAGGCGGGGGGGGGGG
>VZDJ01000170.1:0-49726 GCA_008694505.1 Cyanoderma ruficeps
AGGGGGACGTCCCCCGCAGTGCTGCAGCACTGCCAAGCGTCCCGTTCAAGGACGCGAAGGAATGGGGGGGAGAATGTGCCATGGGGGAGGTGCTGCGCGTGACTCGCGAACGAGGGAGAATTTCGAAGGGCGACGGGCTCCCAGAGGAGCCTGTTCGGATAGACCAAAGGCCCGACGAGTGCCACCCCAGTGCCGACTCCCTTGACCGAAGCACGGCAGCACGGGATCCTGGCAACGCCCCCAAGGAAGCTCCGTCGGCACCTCTGCCGGTCGGGGCTCTGGCCCGCTGTGTGGCGGGCTTTTCAGCCTTGGCTGAGTGCCCAGCGCCCCACAGAAACTGCGGCTGCGCGGGACAGAAGTTTGGGGGTTCCTCCGTGGGACCCCGGGGACGGCGCAATTTTGGCTGTCCTTTTCCACCGAGTATGTAGTGGAAACACTACAATGCGGACAGACTGCGGTCAGTGTCCGCCCTCCCCGGTCCCAGCGCGCCTTCGGCGCCTTCATCGCCGGGAAGGTGCGGGGGGAGGGGTCGCCCTTCCCCCGCTGCCGCCTCCGTCGCCGCCGAGGCGGCAGGGGAGCAGAGCGGGCCGGCTGCGCCGGTCCCACGGGGCTTCCGCAAGCCCCGTGCGCCTCCGCCCCCTGTCCGTGGCGGGCTGACAGGAACACTTCAGGAACTTCCTGGACTGTTTCCTGTCCGCTCTGTTGTATTTCCAGTAGACATCTGGTAGGTTGAAAATCCCCCATGAGAATAAGGTCCAGCAATCACAAGATTTCCCCCAGCTGCTTATAGAATATTTCATCTGCCTCTTCATCCTAGTTGGGTGGTCTATAACAGTCCCACTGGGATATCTTCTTTGTTAGCCTTCTCCCTGATTCTTAGTGTAATGGGTTGACCCTGCCTGGATGCCAGACATCCACCAAAGCCACTCTATCACTCCCCTCTGTAATCGGACCGGAGACACAAAATATAACAAAAGGATTCATGGGTTGAGTAAAGGTCTGAGGGAGATTACTCACCAAATACTGTCATGGGCAAAACAGACTCAAATTTGAGGTATTGATTTAATTTATTACTAACAAAATCAGAGTAGGACAATGAGAAGTAAAATAAGACCTTAAAAATACCTTCCCCACACCCCTCCCTTCTTCCCAAGCTCTATCTCCTCTCCCCAAGCTGTGCAGGGAGACAGGGAATGAGGATTATACTCAGTTCATCACAAATTGTTTCTGCTGCTGCTCAGGGAGAAGAGTCCTTCTCTTGCTCCAATGTGGGGTCTCTCCTACAGGAAACAGTTCTCCATGAACTTCTCCAGTGTGAGTCCATCCCACGGGCAACAATCCTCCCCAAATTGCTGCAATGTGGGTCACTCTTCCATGGGGTGCAGTCATTCAGGCACAGCTTCTTCAATGTGGATCCCCCACAGGGTCACAAGTCCTACCAGGAAATCTGCGCCAGTATGGGCTTCTCCATGGGTCTGTAGATCCCTACCAGGAGCTACCAAAACCTGGCCATAAAAACCCAGTACACTTACAATAAACACTCAACTCTATAACTACCATCATGTGAGAGACTGAAATGGTAATGGTTAATGACTTAATTGACCATTTGCAAAAGCAGCAGGGTGCTTTGCTGAGGGCAGGTTTGCCCCCTCCACCCAAAGGAAAGGAGGAGAGTTTTTGGGTATGTGGTGGCAAAGCTGTCTCAATGAGCCCTGCTAACTCCTGAGCTAAAATCCATTTTTTTCCCCCGTTGAGATGGATGGACCCTGTCTGTTGCCAGCAGACTCAGTGTCACATAAACTGACCCATGATCAAAACCCCCAAAATTCTAATGGTAACACCAGTCTCAAAGCCAGGTGTTCATCTGCATGATTTTCCTGTTTATTGCCCCATCATTCCCTGCAGGGAACTGGCAGGACAGAAGAGAACACAATTTGTACTCCAGATCCTTCAATCAGTTGTCCCAAGGCCCTGAGGTCCCTTTTAGTTGTCTGCAGCCTTCTTGCTGGGACTTTGTCACTGCCCACCTGAAAAAGCAGTAGCAGGTAATAGTCAGTGTGACATATCAGACTGGGAAGTTTCTTGGTGGTGTCCCTTACCCAGGCCCCAGGAAGGCAGCATACTTCCCTATGGGTTGGGTCCAGTCAGCATACTGGGCCCTTTGTTCCTTTCAAGAGAGTCACCAATGACTACTACTTCTTTACTACAACATCCTTTCTTTTTTTCTTAACTGAGGAGGTCATGATGCAGTGGGTAGGCTGCCCTGCCCTAGGCAATCCCTACACCCTGGATGGATTTTCACCCACATTCTCATTTCCTTGGTCCTCAGATTCCAGGGTTCATAACTGTTGTATAAGGAACGCCTGGGAAGGTGAAGTAGGTTGGGAGGGGATTTGCCTGCCACCCTGAGGAGAAACCCATTTCTACACCCCTCCATCTCTACAGTCTCCTTCCTGGTGGGAAGAGTGTAGGAGATCTATTGTTTCTTGTGAAGTAAATGGCGGGTCGTTTGTCTAAGTCATGGTGGAGTGTGGCTCCACTGGTCAATCTCCTCAGAGTCCCTGATACTTCTTAGTCTTTCTACTTCTCTCAGCTGTGCCACTGGGCTGAGCAGATTGTTGACCTGATTGCACCTCACACAGCTGTTTTCTCTGTTGTCCTCTGAGAGCAGTGCCAGACTGGCACTTCTTGCAGCCTAAGACCTGGATGGCTGTGTGTTTTTGTGGACGCTCCATCTGGGTTGCCACATCCTTTCTGGTGCGCACAGAGGAAACAGCTTCTGTCCGAGTGAAAACCATATCTGAGCTCCCTTGGTGAGGGTGATGGCCATCAACTCAGCTAACTACTCCAGCTGCAGAGCCTCAGTACTCTCCCTGCATACCCTTCCTCGTGATCTGCCATGCAAACTGCCACACCATGCCGCACACTGTTTGTGGGGTTTTTTTCCACAGAAGGTAGAAAAATCCCACTTGGCTTTTTTTTTTTGTTCAAGTCTATTGACAGATGGGTACTGTAATGCAAACAAGAATGTTTAACTTGCGTGCCTTGCATGTCTCACAGTAACCATCTGTGTAAGCATAAGGGTGGTACAGACTAAGCTAAAAACTATTATAGAAGCTTTCAGAGGAAATATGGGGTTTTGTCCCTGAAATGCAATAAATTTTTTGAAACAGGAATAGCTGCTTTGTGACTTGGGGAGGGTGAGAATCCTATGCTTTCATGCTCTCTCTACTGGTGTTTCCATTATAATTTTCAAATGTACTATAGGAGTTCTGAAAATTAGTGTTATGAGATTATATTCTTCAGAAGTTAGGAGTATGATCATCAAACCCCTAAAACTTAAAATACTGAGCAAGTTCATTAAAATATTATTTTATAATATTAACTTTAATGAAGTTCTTACTGCTGCCTTTAATGTTAAGTATGCACTCCATGATTATTTAAAAATATCTATTGCAAAAATAAGACCCCTTAAATGCTAAATTGAATTAAGTGAGAGAGTGCTTTAACAATGTGCATCATGAGGAAAATCCAGAGGAAAGAGAGAATGAGCTATACTGCTTGTCTCACTAACAACTGTATCTTGCTAATTCAAGGGAAAGAACAAGTATAGCAGGAAACATCAGAAATGGTACATTCAGGATTTCTGTCTCTGTGCTTTTTTTTTTAATGAACTTTAAATGCAGTGTTTCTGTTCTCATAAAACTGCACTAATGCTTCAATTCCACGAACCTCATGTTTCACCTGAAATACTATACCTAACTTCAGTGTCGTTAAGCTAAAGATGTGCTGAAAGGTGGTTTAGACAAAACTTGTTCAAACTATTGGATCAGAAGGCTTTTGAAAGATTAAAATCCTTTGTAAAGCTACCTACATAGTTCTGAACATTTGGAGTGTTACCTAAGGGGTAGGAAATATTGGGATTATTGCTCAACTGAAGAGTGCTCTTAACTCTTCTTCCAACATGTTTTTTTTTTATTTTTTAGAACTCCTAAATTATATTGACTTCTATAGTTTTATGCTATAATAGGGAGTTCTTTCCTCTAGACCTTAGAAAACTTTTTTCTGCTCTATAGTATGGTAAAATCCTCATCTAATTTATCCATTTGCTTATGCTGAAATTGTTATTAAAATAAACTGCAACATGCTTTCTCTTGCATTTGATGTTGTTGAAACAAAGTTGAAAGAGAAAAGTTTACAAAAAGATCAAAAACATTTTCATTCAGTTCCAGGTTCATTATAAAATATTGTAATCTGATCCTAGAATTCATTGAGTATATGCATGTACTGAAGATAAAAGTCTGTATTTATCCAAATATAATCTGATCTGTTTTGCTTCACTTTTTAAGGTGTATTAACTGTGGTGGTGGTATTAGAATGTATTTTATAATGCTAGTTTTTACTGAAAAACCTCTATATAGTGCATTGTTTTTCTAGATATTCTGATATTAAAAAGGGAAAGAAAATCGGGTGAACTTTAGGTAGCACTTCTTTTTTTTTCCTTTTAACAGTAATGGTACAGCATTTATAGTTCCATTGTCTACAACAGCCACTTGTATAGACACCCAACAAGGGATGGTTTGTACATATTTCAGATTATTTCAATCTTCAGTTAATCTATGGTAACATCAATATAGCATTTTAGAGTAAATTTAATTAGCAATTTTATTTTATATAGAAATATAAAATATATATGTTTTAAATATGCATACACACACCCATGCATGGTTTGTATGACAGTACTTCTTGTTTCTGTACACTTCTAAACAAATAATTTTCAAGCTAATTGCTTCCTATTGTTTCTTCAAATGTGTTTTAAACCTTGACTATTATTCTTCTGGTACTGTACACCATTACCGTGTATACAATGGCTAGATTTCAGAAAGAGGTGAAATATGGAAAAGCTAAGTTTCTCTAAATGGATATTTAAATTTATTTTCACAAATTCTTATGGCTTCCAGACTGAATGTCTAAAAAGTTAGTTCTTCCAAATATAGCGCAGATCTTTCCAAAAACTACAAATTGCCAAATACTTGTTTAAACTAGAAATACAAGAAACTAGTATTTAATTTTGTTTGTCTCTCTACTAGTAGCAGCCGCAGCAGCAGCAACAACAGCGGCATTTGATCAGTGTTTTTCATGAGCCTCATAGCATTCTCAAAGTAGTGCATTTTATTCTATTTTTGGCCAACCAGGTTATAGTACGAATTTTCTACATCCTTGCTGAGCCTATCCTAAGCTAAGATTGATGTGTGACAATATCCGTAATTTCTTGCACAAATTCTATGCATATAACTCTATCTGTTCTATCTAGGAATGTTTAGCAAGGTTAGGTTGCTTTTGTTATGTCTAGGACTTAACTATCTTTGCAAAAGGCAATGCCACTTGAACTTTAAACTAGACTTTAGGGCTTCTCTTACTAATACAGGCTCTTATTTGTTTAAGGCACTCTACTTATTTAAAACTAAGCCTGCATTTCTACCTCATGTCTGTGTGGATTTATGTATCTTAGTTTCTCTGAAGGTTCTAATTCAGTCCTCACATTTCTGGAAACTCCTGGGCTTGTATGGATGATGCCCAGAGGGATTTTGCATCCCAACATCTATTACTCTTTATTTCTAGGAATATTCCTCTCCATTGATCTAATATTCCTAGTAGTTAGCAAATGTGATTCATGGAAGAAGTGGGAGTGTTAGTAGATGGAAATGCAAGTTTCAGCAGAGCACTTGTACTATACCTCAAAGCATATGCTTGTATATTCAGTTATTCAGTAAGGCATGAACATAAGGCACACCTTTTTCCACTGCTGGGTTAGAGACATTCCTCTGTTTTTTACCCTTTTGTCAAAATTAACAGCAGGTTCCAAAGCTGCTGTTGGGAAGAAAAAAAGTGAAAGGGAGAAGGCCACTGATGATTGAGAAATTGTAGAGGATATGATTACAGCAACCACATTTCTTAAGGAAACCAGGCTAAAAGGATGAGCTGACCTGTTGTTTTAGCTGTGTGCAACACTGAAATAAATGGATTAATTAGGAGATGTTTGCTGTCCAGAAACATTAGTCTGAAATAATTGATCTGTAATGCTTCAAAATTTTAGGTGATAACAAGTGTCTGTAATTTAAATCTTGGAAAACACTTGAAAGAGTTAAGTTTTTTTTCTACATTTTTAAATGTATCTGTAGAGAAGGAATTCTGATATGTGAGTGTGAAGCATTTTGTTTTGTTTTCTAACAAATGGAAGTAGTTGGATTTTGCTTTGTCGGGTTAATGTAGTACAGTTTGTTCTGCTTTCAAGCAGGGTTTTTAAAGTACTAGTCATTCTTTCCTATACTAACTGGTGGGGTTTGGGGGTTTTTTTATTAGGTTTTTTCAATGAGTTCCTGTGGATGACTGATCTGATACAGAACTTGCATTGAGAATATGAGGAAAAGTATGAGCCTTAATATTTGGCTGTCTTCTTGCCTAACTATCCTCTGTTTACTGAATGCATCCAGAATAACAGAATATCAAAAGACTTCTCATTGAACATAAAATAAAAATATTTTGTTTCACTTCATTGTTTATTTTAACCAAGTCTCAAATCAGACTATATTTTCTGATTTGTTTTTCAGAGTGATATAACTGAAAGTGCTTCTCCTATATTTGAGGAAGAACAAATTGATGATTGGATGGTATATTAATAAGTAGCTGTTGTATTACGAGAATAAGAAGATATTTGGGGAGTTGGGAAGAACTGGATTTTCACCCTAGTCTAGCAGCTTTGCTGCTCACTTAAACACAGATGAATGAAGACCCCATTTGGAAAATCACCAGGTCAGCGGTCCAGAGCTGATGCAGGTGAGATGTTACTGAATTTGAAGATTGTCATTTTTCAGTGGGTAAAAAAGTGTCCTTATAGATTTTTCTTATGTACTCATGGTTTTATGAAACTGTTACTGTTTGGTATTGATTTGGAGGGTTGATGGTTGTTGGGGTTTTTTTTTTTAAGATAAGAATTATTGGAACTGTGAAATTGAAAGGATATACATAAATTTAAGCTGAACAGAATTACATTTATGAAGTTGTACTGGTTTTGGCTGGGATTGAATTAAATTTCTTTGTAGTAGCTGGCATGGTGATATGTTTTGGATTTGTGCTGAAAACAGTATTGATAACACACTCATGTTACTGCTAAATGGTGCTTACAGTGTCAAGGCCTTTTTTTCATGCTGCAAGAGAAAGATAAACATAGATAGTGATGGAATTATTTGCTGCATGTTTCCTAATTTCAGTTGTAGATTAGGAAAGTGCACCAGGTAGTCATTATTAGGAGACTGCAAAACCAACCTGTCTTAGTTTACGACAATTTTATGGGGTTTGAAATGTTATCTCCCCTTAGTTTTAACCATTCCCCTTTCAACAATAAGGAGAGATAAACACGAAGAGATAAGTGAAAAAATAACAGTTTACTAAAAGAAAAACACCAATAACCAAGAAAACAGCAATAACCACTAGATACAAAGGTGCTGAGTTACATGGCCCTGTCCCCAAGAACAGAGAAAACAATATGGCCATCACCTGGACAGCCTAGTGGCCTAGAGGACAAAGACAAGATGGTGGAGAAGCTCCCTTTTCCGAAGATGGCAGCCACCATGGCAGCCTATGTGGCCCAGAGGACAAAGACAAGATGGCAGAGAAGCCCTTTTCTCCAGACCATGCAGTCAAGAGAGAGAACAAAGGAAAACAACACAGCAACCAAGCCTCTTCAGTTTCAGAACTCCCTCCCCGCCCCCAAACAACAACAGGAGCAGAAAAAAAGAAAACCTGGAAAAAATTATTTTTGTCCAAAAGGCTCCAATGCTGCCGAAACACTGGAAAAAACTTCCTGGCAGTTGCAGACTCAACCCTCCCCTCAGTGGCTTGAAACTCATGGAGAGTGGCTCCAATGCTGCTAAAATGCTGATTCCTGTGAGGCAGCATAAGGCAGGGGCTCTCTTGCTCTTTTGCTGAAAGACCTTGCAATGTGATATAAATGAAAATTATAGTGAGTTTGTTGTATTTTATTAAAATAAATTGCTTAAAAAACAACTGGGAGGAAAAAAAGCTATCAAAAGCACAACTAGGTCAAGTGACAAGAAACTGGAATTAGAAATCCAAATCAGTAGTAAAAACTTAGAAGTGATGGCTTCTTTGAAAAGCTTGTTTTCCTCTGTCCTGCTTGTCTGCCTACAAAGGTGCAAAGAGCACAGTTGCCTGTCTCAAACAGTGCCAAGGTGTCCTGGTTCCAGCCAGGACAGAGTTAATTTTTTTCAGTAGCCAGGAGGGGGCATGACTGGGGTCTGGAGGTTATTCTATATCACCTCATGTCATTGCTGGGGGCAGGGGAAACAGCTCTTTTACAAGGAGATGGGGCTCCTTCTGGAAGAGAAAATATGGCAGAGGGAGCCTTCTGGTATTGTCTGTTATCGTGGAGTTTTTCCATGTGAATAATTTCTTTTCTTGTACACCCTGTTATTAATATTGTTGCTGTTACTGTTCATTTTCTTATCGCTGTTTCCAGTAAATTGTTCTTATCTCAACCTGTGATCTTTGCCTTTTGTGCCTCCAACTCTCCAGCCATCCACAGTGGGGAGGAGGAGGTGAAAACGGGGGAGCAAGAGACAACAGTGTGTAGTTTGGAGAGTCGGTGGGGGCACTGAATTGGGGAGCACCATTCCTAAAGCACAACACAAGGCCACAGAAGGAACTTGCCATAAGATAAGCCACCACAGCAGGAACTTGAGATAAGCACAGAAGGGAGGAATTTGCAACAGGAAGGCACTAATTCCAGGCCTGGTGAGGCAAAATCTGGTTAGCACATCCTGGTTAATGCATCTGTACAATAATTCCCATTGTGGAAAAGGGAGCAACTGCTCATACGCATATCACCCCAAGTTATGGGAACAGCATCTGTGACCACTCTGTGATACTAGGAACTTGGACTGTACAAAGGTGGTACCCTCATAAGAACAACTCCAAGACTCCCACCACTGAGAAGCCTGGGGTGAAGAAGGACCAATGGGATGCTGCTGTATTCATGGGTGGTGACTGTCTTCTGCTTGATCTCTCTCCACCCTTTACTCTTTTCTATTTCTTTCTATCTCTTTACCTCACATTTATTGTAAAATAAAATCCGTATTGCATACGGTCTCATTTGTTACTCGATCAGAGGCATCTCTCACTAATTAGATCTTACCAAAACAAAAAACTTTTATTTGCTGTAAAGTAGGTTTAAAAGAAGAGAAAAATATATTTGACTGAAGTATCCAGGTTTTTGAAGTTTACCTCTACTGGGAAACAGAATTAATAATTCCATTTTGAGAAATAAAGGATAACACTCAAAATGGAGAAACAAAGGAAAGCCAAACTTGTTTCTTATTTTTTCACAACAGTAGAGCGTGCGTCTGCAGTGTCAGTAATTTTGTTAAAATATAGAGCAGCCTCCCAGGATATAGTTTCGGTAGATCAATCATCTCCTTAGTGCTTGGCATTGTGCTTGTGCTTCTAATTAGAGAATGTTTCTCTTCAATATAGGTGAATCCTGATTTTTTTGATTTTTTTCTTTTACTAACATAATCCAGTTTAATTGTCTGTGAGGTAAGTTGTGATTACCCTGGTGTCCTGGTTATAAGTATTGTCGTTGCTGTTCGTTTTTCTTATTTCATTGCCATTTACAGTAAATTGTTCTTATCTCAAGCCATAATCTTTACTGTTTTTTGCCTCCCATTCTCCTCTCCATCCCGCCATGGGGGGGAGGGAAGTGAGCCAGTGGCATGTGGTCTGGGGTGTTTTTGGTGGAAACACTAAATTGGGGAATACTATTCCTAAACCATGACACCTTGTTTTTACATTTATATTTCAACTTTTTGAGCCTAGTGATCACTTGTTTTATGCTGTACAAATGTAGTGCATGGTCCTTTACAGTCCTTCTTAGCTGTTACTAGTACTGTCCTTGGGAATTATGAAGAGATCCCACTCCCAGATTCGACTACTTTAAGATGCAATGAAATCTTTTGGGAGAGTCAGGAATTCATTTCACTACTCTTCTCCTGGTCCAGTTTCCCAAACTCTTGGAGTTGACATTGGGCAGGCAATATTAGGTATAAATAAACACACCTCTGGAATTTTCAGGTCACTCAAAGTAATTCTGAAAGACATCAAATCAAGATTAATTCTCATGTGATTGTATGGTGTTTCCACAGCAGATACTGAAATATAAATTGAAAATGGTCAGCTTTTCCTGCCTGTCATACAGACAGGATATTCTGAGAAATAAGCAGCTGTGGTGTGTTTTGAAGAGTCCATCTAATTTTGATAGACTGAATGGAGAGTACCATCTGATATGATGACAATTAAAAACATTGCTAGTAGCTTTCTCCCATCCCTCTTCCTTTTCTCTCCTCCTACCTGCCCCAGTTGAAATGTGTGTAGTTCCTCTACAGTCCACACCCTCAAAGAATGTTTATTTTATTTCTGTGTTGTCTTACCCTTTTTATTTCTCTGCGAGTAAGGTAGAAACATTCAGAAACATGGCTCCTAGTTTTGCTATTGAATTTAACAGTATTTTAAGGATACATTAGGTAGAATTAATCCAAGCTAAAAAAGCAAAGGCCAACTGGCAATTAAATGCTTAATTCTTTTGTTCTTGACTTTTTATTATTGAAAATATTTAGGTTTTTAGTCATGAGAGATTGAGCCATATATATTTTCTTCTTCCTCAGATGTATCCAAATTTGACTCTTTGCTGCTTATTGTAAAGAAGCATAAAACAAATCCAGTCACTTTGTGTGATTGTTTTTTGGGTTTGTTTTTTTTTTTTTTTTTTTNTATTAACTTCCAGTTTTATATTCATGGCAAATTATATCAACACTGTCTATTTTTAATGATGCCTAAAACATGGACTTTCATGGAATGTGCAAGTTAAAACAGTAGCACTTGTCATTTCATAGTCAGGACAAGGTAAAGGATATGAACTTAAATACATTCAATGACATTCATGGTATATAGAATCCGATAACTCCATTATTTTTTTCTAATTACTGTTAACATCTTTAAAGTCACATTATTCCTTGAAACCAAACCAAGCTTGACCCCAAAATACTTGATACACCAATTTTTCACTTTAAATATTTATCTGAATGTACTGCTGTACTGGGTTTGTGTGGCAAGGTTTTGGTAGTAGGGAGCTACAGGGGTGGCTTCTGTGATATGCTGCTGGAAGCTTCACCTTATGTCTGGCAGAGCCAATGCCAAGCGGCTCCAAGACAGACCCACCACTGGCCAATCTTGAGGCAATCAGCAATGGAAGCAATGCATCTGGAGTAATATATTTAAGAAGGGAAAAAAAGTTATTGCAAAGAAGTAATTGTGGCCAGAAAAGAGAGGAGAATATGGGAGAGGAACAACTCTGCAGACACCAAGGTCAATGCAGAAGGAGCGGGAGGATGTGCTCCAGGTGCCAGAGCTGAGATTCCTCTGCATCCTATGGTGAAGACCATAGTGATGTCAGACTTTCCCCTTGCAGCCCATGGAGGCCCCAGGGGGTGCAGAGATCTACCTGCAGCCTGTGGAGGAGACCCACTACGGAGCAGGCAGATGCCTGAAAGAAGGCTGTAAACCTGTGGGAAGCCTGTGCTGGAGCAGACTGTTCCTGAAGGACTGCACCCCATGGAAGGGACCCATGCTGGAGCAGTTTATGAAGAACTGTAACCTGTGGGAGGGACTCATGTTGGAGAAGTTTGTGGAGGACTGGCTTCTATGGAAGGGACCCCACACTGAAGATGGCAAACGACTCCTCTCCCTGAGGGGGAAGCAGCAGCAGAAACAACATGTGATGGACTGACCCTAACCCCCATTCCCTGTCTCCCTGCACCACTGGGGGGAAGGAAGTAGAGAATCAGGAATAAAGTAAAGCCTGGGAAGGAGAGAGGAGTGGGGGGAAAATGTTTTTAAGATTTGGTTTTACTTCTCATTATCTTTCTCTGATTTGATTGGTGATAAATTCAATTAATATCCACAAGTTGAGTATTTTTTGCCTGTGATGGCAATCGGTGAATAATCTCTCCCTGTCCTTATCTCAACTTATGAACCTTTCATTGTATTTTATCTTCCCTATCCAACTGAGGAGGGAAGTGAGAAAGTGGCTTTGGTGGGCACCTAACATTCAGTCAAGGTCAAACCACCACAATTGCCCTTGAAATTGTTGGCAAATTTTTAAATGCCTTCCTTTGAATTGGACACTTGACAGTGAATGACTAATGCCAATTATGCTTCTGTCAGAAGCCATTTAGGTGGTACTAGACATTTCAGGATGATTTGTGTAAGCAAAGTTTCTGCTTTGCTTGTTATGTTTGGCATTCTCTGCTAAAGGTGACTATCAACATCATCAGCTAATCATGCCTGATGTATTTGGTGGCCTTCAATGGCAGAATTACAGAGGTGGTGGATGAGGGAAGAGCGACTGACATGACCTACCTGGACTTGTGCAAAGCATTTGACATCCTGGTCTAAATTGGAGAGACGTGGATTTGATGGGTTGACCAGTCAGTGGATAAGAGATTGACTGGATGGTCGCTCTCAGACTATTGGTCAACAGCTCAATGTCCAAGTGGAGATTAATGACAAGTGGTGTTCTTCAGGGGTCAGTATTGGGAAGGGCACTGTTTACCATCTTTTTCAGTGACATGGACAATGGGACCGACTGCACCCTCAGCAAGTTTGCCAACAATATCAAGCTGTGTGGTGTGGTCGACACACTGGAATGAAGGGATGCTATCCAGAGGGACCTTGACAGGTTTGAGAGGTGGGTCTCTGCAAACCTCATGACGTTCAACAAGGCCAAGTGCAAGGTCCTGCACCTGGGTCTGGACAATCCCAAGCACAAATACTTGCTTTATGGTAAATGGATTGAGAGCAGCCCTGAGGAGAAGGATGTGGAGGTGTTAATGGATAAGGAGCTTGATATGAGCCATCAATGTGTGCTTGCAGCCCAGAAAGCAAGTTGTATCCTGGACCACATCAAAAGAAGTGCAGCCAGTAAGTTGAGGGAGGTGATTATCCCCCTCTACTCCATTCTGGTGAGACCCTACCTGGAGTACTACTTTCAGATTTTTGACCCTGAACATAAGAAGGACATGGATCAACTAGAGCGAGTCCAGAGAAGGGTCACAAAAGTGATCAGAGGCATGGAACACCTCTCCTAGGATGACAGGCTGAGAGAGTTGGGGTTGTTCAACATGGAGAAGACTTCATGGAGACCTTATAGCAGCCTTCCAGTACCTAAAGGGGGCCTACAAGCAAGACGGAGAGGGTCTTTTCACAAGGGCATGGAGTGATAGGACAAGGGGTAATGGCTTTAAACTGAAAGAAGGTCTGTTTAGATTGGATATTAGGAAGAAATTCTTTACTGTGAGGATGAGACACCAGAGCAGGTTGCCCAGAGAAGTTGTGGATGCCCCATCTCTGGAAGTGTTCAAGGTGAGGTTGGATATGAAGGTGTCTCTGCCCATGGCAGGGGGGTTGGAACTAGATGATCTTAAAGGTCCCTTCCAACCCAAATCATTATATGTTTTATTATATGTTAAACATTAATGTATTAAAATATTTTTATTTGCTTTCAATAAAACATAGTAATACTTACAACATCATGTATTTACAAATAAATATTTTCGTAAAGAAACTGTACAAGCTGTTTGGAATTTTAAAAGTCTTTTGCACAGCTGATTTGTTGCCTTAGTGTAAGATAAGGTTTATGTCTACCTTATGCTGTGACAGTTTATTTCTCCCGTTAATACCCAGGGGAAAAAAGTAAAATATACAGAATGAAAGATATCCTAAAACATCAGAAGTTTAGTATTCCTATTCCTGTAGGGAAAACAAAAACAGAAAGGCATTTCTATTGTGAATTTGTTCTAATGAGCTTTACCAGTTGTCATGGTTTGACACTGGCCAAACACCAAGCACCCACAAAAGCCACTCACCCTCACCCTCCCCTGCTACAGCTGGGCACAGGAAAGAAAAAAAAATTAGTGAAGGGTTCATGAGTTGAGATAAGGACCACGAGAAAACACTCCAAGACCAAACAGGCTCAACTTAGAAGTACAAAGTGAATTTATTACTAACAAAGTCAGAGGAGGATAATCAGAAGTAAAAGAAGCCCTTAAAAACACCTTTTTTCCCCCAACCCCTCCCTCCTTCCCACTGACAGTGCAGGGAGACAGGGCATGGGGGTTTTGGTCAGTTCATCACCTGAGATCTTCCACTGCTCAGCGACAGAAGTCCTTCCACTGCTCAGCGACAGAAGTCCTTCCTCTGCTGCACTGTGGGATCCCTCCCACAGGAGAAAGTTCTCTGTGAACTTCTCCAATGTGGTTTCAATCTCACGAGCAGCAGTCCTCCCAAAACTACTGCAATGTGAATTCCCCCCATGGGCAAACAGTCCTCCCAAAACTGCTGCAGCGTGGGTCACTCTTGCATGGGGTACAGTCCTCCAAGGACAGGCCGCTTCAGCCTGGAAGCAGGGGCTTATCTCTCTGTATTTAGCATTGGTGCAGCCTCACCTTGAGTATTGTGTGCACTTTTTGGCCCCCCAATTAAAAAAGGATGTGAAGGTCCTTGAACTGCTCCCAGAGGAGGGCAACAATGCTGTTGACAGGACTGGAAGGAATGTCCTATGAGGAATGGTAAAGGACTTTGGGCTTATCTAGCGTGGAGGAAAAAAGGCTAAACAGTGATCTCATTGCCCTCTACAGCTTCCTGAGTAGGGGAACTGGAAATGGAGGTGCTGAGCTCTTCTCTCTCTTATCCAGTGATAGGACATGTAGGAATGGCTCAAAGCTGCATCAGGGGAGGTTTAGACTTGACATTAGGAAGCATTTCTTTGCCGAGAGGGTGGTCAAACTCTGGAACAGGATTCCTAAAGAGGCAGTCGATGTCCCAAGCCTGTCAGTGTTTGAGGCATTTGGACATAGCTTTTGTGGCCTTCTTCTGGGCTCACTAACAGGTCCATGTCTTTCTTGTGCTCGGTTCTTCATGTACCTTGTTACCATCTCTTCTTATAAGTAGGCTATATTCACATTCTTCATCTAAATGCCGTAACTTTTTATTAAACTGGGCACTACCTTAAACTACCAACACAAGAAACTGAGCAGTACTGTTTGCTTAGTTGGTTTTTCTCTAGAGCTAGGTATACAAACAAGCAAGTTCTTGAAATCAGTCAGGACAACAGCAACATAAAAGAAAGATATGTTGTAAATATTTGTTAGTTTGGTACATGTAATTTCATTCATGGACATTGTGTATGAATAGTCAAGAAATTTTGCACGTAAGTGAATTTGAGAGAAAAAGAGACATCTGGCTGTAGAACTTGAGTTTTATCAAAAATAAGAGGTGCCTAAGGTGAATAGTTACTCAACAGGGCAAACACTCATTCTGAGTAGAGTGCATAGCTTCTCCTTTGTATTTTTTTGCAGCATCTGTAATAGATCTTCCTTCTGTGTATCTTTAGGGCTACTTTTGTTTTAGGCGGCTAAATGTTTTGCACTCTATAGTAAGATTCACAGACTGAGCAGAAGACAGAAAATAAGTTTTGTGTTGAACCATCCTGCTAAATATGTGGGTATGCTTTTTATAGTTTTTTAACTACTTGAACTGATTTAACTAAATCTTGCTTTTTCTCATCAACCAGTAATTGGAAAAATGAAATCTGTGTGTTGGTGTTTTTTTACTTTGTGAGAACAAATTTTTTTTAATAAGTATGTTTTTAAACTTGTTTCCTCATATAACAAAGTGGTGGCTAATGGCAGGGTGAAAATGCTTGTTCATTTGGTGCAGTCAAGTTTCAAAAATCTTTTGGGTTTCTATTCACACTTTTTGAGAGATCTTTTAATTTCTAGCTGTTCTTATAAACATGTTCAAGGGAAGTTCTATTTACTTGGTCTTTATTGCAAATAGCATCTTTACTGTAGCTATTTGCATGGAGGGCTTAATTTTTGTAAACCAAATTCCAGCTGTTGTTAAAACTGGAGACGCATCTTTCCATGGATTCAGTACAGGCTTGAGTGTTGGAAAAAAAATGTATGTAATATTATTTTAATTCTGTCACGTGATATATGTCCTTTTATTTCTCCATAGGAAAATCCAAATATTAAAATATTTATGAAAACTGTTAAGGTTAATTGCACTTTCAGTGCTTAACTCCTGTGTGACACTATTGCTATTATAAAAATTAATTTTCCAAATACATATGCCAAAGCTATGCTTGGAACCTGCACATAATTAAGAATTTGTTTGGATCTATAGAGAAAACTCAACTAAGTATTTCTCTGTAGGTATGAATTTAAATGTCCATAGATGAAATTCTGAACATTTCTACAGATATGAGGGGATTTTTTATTGATAACATGCATGTGTCCAACACTCTCTGACTGTGTTCTTTTAGATATTCCATGTGTAGAGGGTTTAATGCCAATGTTAGTTTTTTGAAGTGTGGTGGGTTGACCCTGGCTGGATGCCAGATACCCACCAAAGCTGCTCTGTCACTCTCCTCTGCAACTGGACATGAGAGAGAAAATATAGTGAAAGGCTCATGGGTTAAGGATCAGAAGAGATCACTCACTGATTACCATCATGGGCAAAACAGACTCAGCTTAGGGATATTAATTGAATTTATTGCCAACAAAATAAGAGCAGGATAGTGAGAAGTAAAATAAATCTTAAAAAAACCTTCCCCCCATCCCTCCCTCCTTCCTGAGCTCTACCTCCTCCCTGCCAGCAGTGCAGAGAGATGGGGAAGGGGGGTTACAGTCAGTTCATCACAAGTTGCTTCTGCCATTGCTCAGGCAGAAGAGTCCTTTACCTGCACCAGCATATGGTCCTGCCCATGGGAGACAATTCTCCACAAACTTCTCCAGTGGTAGTCCTTCCCATGTGCTGCCGTTCTTCATTAACTGCTCCATCATGGGTCTCTTCCATGGGGTACAGTCCTTTGGGAACAGGCTGCTCCAGCATGGGTCCCCCATGGGGTCACAAGTCCTACCAGGAAACCTGCTCCAGTGTGGGCTCCTCTCTATGGGTCTGCAGGTGCCTGCCAGGACCCTGCTCCAGCACAGGTTTCCTATGGATTCACAGCCTTCTTTCAGGCATTTTCCTGCTGTGGCATGGATCTCCTCCATGGGCTGCAGGTGGATCTCTGTACCCCTGGGGTCCTCCATGGGCTTCAGGGGGACAGCCTGCTTCACCATGGTCTGTACTATGGGCTCCAGCACCTGGAGCACCTCCTGTCCCTCTTGCACTGACCTGGGTGTCTGCAGAGTTGTTAATCTCACACATTCTTACTCCTCTCTTCTCTCGCTGCAATTACATCTGCACAATAACTTTTTTTTTCCCTTCTTAAATATGTAATCACAGAGGCGTTACTACTATTTCTGATTGGCTCTGGATTAGCCAGCAACAAATCCATCCTGGAACTGGCTGGCATTGGCTCTGTCGGACATGGGGGAAGCTTCTAGCAGCTTCTCATGGAAAACACCTCTGTAGTCCCCCCTGCTGCGACAACCAAGCCATACAAACCAAAGACATGAATTTATTTATTTGACATTACATGGAACTTTGATTTAGCAGAATGATACAGCAATTTACTTAAATCACAGGGCAAGTACAAGTTACAATTAGCAGAGTATAGCAGTTGCAATGTACAGTTGTATCAGAATACAAATGTGTTTGTCATTATTGGTCTCCATCACAATGCTGGGCATCCCCAGTTGATGGGAAGAAATATGTAGGTTGAAACCAACTCAAGCCTGTTGCTCTATTCAATGTTTTGTCTGTTAGTTGTACAGCTTTTATACTGTATATGCTATACTTAGTTTTTATACTTGGTTTTGGCTCTATACTAAGTTTTTATAATGAGTTTGGCTGAGCCATGTATACACCCACCCATTCTGGCCTCACTAACACAGGAATATATGTATTTGATGATATTATCAACTTAAGGGCAGATACACAGCCAATTTAATCCCTTAACTGTTGTAGCCATTTATCTATAACAAAGACTACCTTCAGTCTCCTTTGTGTTAAGTTCAGCTTTTTGTAACAGTTGTCATCAGTAACTCCCTAATTCTTCACTTAGCTTCATGAGTACATAGTCCTTGCCTGTCTCCTCAGTCTTCTTCCATTGTAGAAACTCATTGATAAATCACATCATGATGTGTTTAAGCTTTTTTACTTGAAAAAGAGAACTTTTCTATAAGATACCTTTTTTGGCATTGTGTATAAACACTTTTTTTTGTTCAATAATTCCATCATTTATATTGTAGGTCATGCAGGAGTCTCTGCGAGCATGATGAAGAAAAGAACTTCCCACAAGTAAGTTCCTAATACTTCCTCAAGTGTGATTCTCAATAACTGGCAGTATCATTCTAGAAATGTATCTGTATTGTTCCAGTCATTTTGAAAAAAATGTGGAGCAGTATTCAAATGGTGTATGTGTGTAGAATCAGACTTTAATTCTTTTGGGAGGACAATGGGAAAGAATGCACCATTGGTACAGTTCTAAACATCATTTTGAATGTTATTCTGAGAGAAATTTTTCTGTCAATAAAGTTCTGTAACTTAGAACTCAGAAACAAGAGATTGCAAGCCAGAAATTGGGCATATGTACTCTAGGATTCATTACAGCTTTAGTATTTGAAAAGGATTTTTTACCTTAAAAAAAAAATAATCAATGTACTGTAGTATGGCTACTATTTGTGTGAAGGTTACTTGCTTATCCTATACATTCATCACATTTATTATTCACTACTAGAATTTGAGATGTTAGCTAAATATTGCTATGAGTAAATGTGAGAAGATATAGGTAGTAGCTTAGACAAAATTTACCTTCATTTCTAACAGCTAGATGTTGTATCTGGCTGCATCTCTGGTGGGTGAACTCTAAAAGAAGCTGGAAAAAGGTGAAATTTATTAAAATGCTATTAGTTATATTTTGAGTATGAAGTCCTATAATGCTAATATAAAACAGGCATCAATCCAAAACAATTTGTCTGGCAGAAATATCTTCCATGTTTAACATTTGAATTAGTATTAACTATTTCCCAGACACAACA
The DNA here is from genome assembly GCA_008694505.1 of Cyanoderma ruficeps. Taxonomy (NCBI): domain Eukaryota; kingdom Metazoa; phylum Chordata; class Aves; order Passeriformes; family Timaliidae; genus Cyanoderma; species Cyanoderma ruficeps. Next base: position 19,122 of record VZDJ01000170.1, read on the forward strand.
CCTGATATAAAACTACTCTTAATTCCTTCCACCAACTCTTCACTATTCAGTCTTGTCTATCTCCTTACAAGGCAGAGATAAACATTTATTTGTCTAGAGACAGGTAGAGTTAAAATTTAATTTCTCTTGTTCTTTTTCAACCGCTCAGAGAAAGGAGTGTATGATGGGAAGACTATCAGAGGTGGGTTGCCTTTTGTACTTGAGGGTGGCTAGATTTGTCTTTATTGTTGTTTTGATATACACTTATTGAAATACCTAAATAGGTTGTATATTTTTTAGCATAAAGGCTTTTACGGGGCATATTAAGTCATGATCCTAAGCCACGTGATTTTGAGGCATTTAACTTAAGTGCCCAACTGAGTATTATATTGATTTAGCCTAGTTTAATTGTTTAAGAATTGTTTGGCAAAGGTTTTATTTTGTACCAAACCAAGATGACTTTGTGTGCTGCTCAATGACTTCTCTGCAAATGGCAGACACTAGTATAGAGTTGGTTTTGATATTCATTGCTTATATTTTTGAAATGAACAGTAAGTAGCACTGTAGACATGTTTATAATAAACAGGTGAGATATGAATCACTGTTTAAAAATGTATGCTGATACTACTATGAGCTGTTACAGCAGACCATGAATTAATAATGCATACTTTGTCATTGATTTAGTTATGATGACTTATACATTCCTCATTAAAAGAAAAAGAGGAACAAGTTACTGGCACTTGAAGGTCATAGGGTAGATTCTAAACTCACTTTGTAAGTTCATAGGGTAGGAAAGAGCCAACAGGATAGAACAAGACAAAGTCCAGTAACTGAGGAAGGGATAAAATGAGCTGTGTGGATTAGTCTTCTAAATTCTTCTTAACCAAAATGGTAGTTAACCATTGACCTTTTTGGAAGGGGGTCCCATGGTCAGCTACAAAAGGGCAGTTCTTCTGAATGTTCTGTCAGTGTCAATGTGTAGTGATGGTCTTTGTGAATAAAAAATTGACTCTATGTCAGATCAGTCAGTAGTCTCTTGGCTCTTATCCTTTCCACCCTTGGTGCATAAGGAAATAGTGCACAGCGTAAGTATAATATCTTACCGGTTTCTCATAGTTGGCAGTTCAAGGACTTTGAGGTGGATGTTCTGTCTGCCACTTAACTATCACTGTACTTATCCCTTGTGAAACTAATTTGTTGTGGTGGATTATACTTGACTATGAGCCAAACTCCCACCTACCTGCTTACTTCCCTTCCTCAGTGAGGCAGGGGGAGAAAATAGAATGAGAAAGTTCATGGGTCAAGATAAAGACAGGAAGATTGCTTACTGTTACCAATTGAATGGGAGCTTCAGACAAGCCCTGCCTTAGCCTCAGGTTTTTGGCAGCAGCCTAAATTTAGGTGGCCTGCAGCTAAAATCATTCTGGCCTGCAAGTTCTAAGAATAGCAGATAAGGTCTATTATAAAATGAGTTATTTATGGAATAAACAGGAGGTAGCAGACAAAAGGCCTTAAACAGAGTTACTTATTACACTGAAATCCTTACTGCCATGGTGCCGAAATAACTCACTACAAGACAAGCTGTCCTGATTGAGTTATTTCTCCAAAGCTCATGTGAAGCTCATGTGAGGGGCAAGATGCCCTGAGTTATTTCACCAGCTAACCAGCAACAGATAAGGTCTTGTGGTGGGGGAGATGCCCTGCTACACTTACCAGGCACTATCACAGGCAAAACAGGCTTGACTTGTGGAAAATTGATTTATTGAAAATTTAAATAGATTCAGGTGGTAAGAAACAGGAAGACAAACACTAAAACAACATCTTTCTTTCCTCCTTTCCCATGTTTAAATACATTCCTTCACTCCAGACTCACCACCACCCCCAGGGTGCAGGGGAAATGAGGGAAGGGAGTTTACAGTCCATGCATAATGGTTTCTCTCTGCCACTCCTTTCCTCTTGTACTTAATTTCCTCCTGCTGTGGCATAGGTTCTCTACAGGTCACAGTTCCTGTCAGGAAAGTCTGCTTCAGCATGGTCTCTTCTAAGGGAGACAGTCCTGTCAGTTAAACTCTGCTCTGGCATGGATTCTCTGTGGGTTCTCCATCGGCCTCAGTTCCTTAATTAAATACCTAACTGCTCCAGCATGGGTCCTTTTCTTCCCCTCCTTCTCTGCCTGTCCAGTGGTGGGTTTTTTGCTCTTTGCTAAATATGTTTTTACAAAGGCACCATAAACTTTGCTGATTGTCTCCATTTTAGTGGGATCATTGCCAAACCAGCTAGAACCAGCTGTGTCTGGCACAGGGTAGCCTGACTTCTCATAGAGGCTACTCCTGCAGGTGTTGTCATGTCTGTATGTGTATGTGTGTCCATTACCAAAACCTTGCCATGTATGCCCAATACACCTGTAATCCTAAAAAAATTAATTTCACAACTGAATTATGGCTTTTGAAGGAGTACTTTACAAATTCTATCTTTAGTAATGTGCCTCGAAGTCTGAATATTAAGAAAAAATAGTTTATAACAATTCTCTGATCACATGATCTCCCTTTAGTGACAGTCTGTAATAGTATCAAAATTCTAATTCAGGCCCTATTTTTAATAATTTTTCTACATGGTTCCATTAAATATAGAAATTGTACTGACCATTGCTCCTCCGCTCCATTTGTACTCTTTTCTAAATTTCTTTGAACTTTCCATGATCTGGTTCTGCTAATAAAACTTTTTCTTGTAACAAGACCTTACTTATCAGCTTAGTGTCTTCAAGATAAATACTTAGTCACTGAGATGAGCAGCTCTGGTGCCAGCACGATCCATAGCATAGGGGGGATTCCTGAACCTGGGAGAGCCACAAGAGCTGCCAGGAGCCCTCACTTGTGCTACAGCTGCTGACAAGACCTGGGTGGGGCCAGGAGCAATGGTAGTCAACCCCGCCACCACCTCCGTATGAAAGAAGCCCCTAGGGAGTGCTACTGATCAGGGCAAGCCAACAAGACAGTTTGCAGGGAAGGGTATTCAAAAAAGATACTATAGCTCTGCCAACACAACCAGGGAGCAATGGTATCCAGCTGGCAGAAGGCTATGAACACTCTAAACTCTGCACCCACAATGAATGGCACAGTTTTCCAGACAGCGCTCTGGTGGGAAGATGCTGCTACCCAAGTGTGGAGCTGCAGGGCATATCCTACTCTTATGCCAGTACTGGACAGCAGCAGTGAACACAACTGGGGGAGGTGCACCGAGGTAGAGGAACTCTTCCACTTAGCGACAGAGCCCTAGGACATGGTGAGTATGTTGTTAAGGAGTATCAAGGAGAGTGAAAGACTAGAAGGCTGAACATTCTTCAAGAAGGAAATCTTAAAGGCTCAAGCCATGCCAGTGTGCTGAAAGATAAGCTGACAGAAGAAGACCAGCCTGGCTGAACAGAGAGCTTTGGCTGGAATTCAGGGAAAAAAGGAGAGTTTATGATCTTTGGAAGAAGGGGCAGTCAATTTAGGAGTACTACAAGGATGTTGAGAGGTTGTACAGGGAGAAAATTAGAAGGGCCAAAGCCCAACTAGAACTTGATCTGACTACTGCTGTAAAAGACAATAAAAACTGTTTCTATAAATACATTAGCAACAAAAGGAAGGCTAAGGAGAATCTCCATCCTTTAGTGGAAATGGAGGGTAACATAATGACAAAAGATGAGGAAAAGGCCAAGGTACTGAATGTCTTCTTTGCCTCAGCCTTTAATAGGAAAACCAGTTGTTTTCAGGGTACCCAGCCCACTGACCTGAAAGGCAGGCAGGGAGCAGAATGAGGCCCCCATAATCAAACGGGGAAATGGTCAGCAACTTGCTCCACCTCTTAGACATGCACTAGTCTATGGAGCAGGACAGGATCCATCCAAGGGTACTGAAGGAGCTGGTGAAAGTACTCATTAAGCCACTTTCAATCATTTGCCATCAGTCCCAGTTAACTGAGGAGGTCTCAGTTGACTGGAAGTTGGCAAATGGAATGTCCATCTACAAGAAGGGCTGGAAAGAGGATCCAGGAAACTACAGGACTGTCAGCCTGACCTTGATCCTTGGGACAGTTATGGAACAGATTATCTTGAGTGCCATCATGCAGCACATACAGGACAACCAATTGGTCATATCCAGTCAGCTTGGGTTTATGAAAGGCAGGTCCTGTTTGACTGACCTTAGCTCCTATGACAAGGCTACTCCCTTAGTGGACAAGGGAAAGGCTGTGGATGTTGTTTACCTGAACTTCAGTAAAGCCTTTGACACCTTTTCCCACAGCATTCTCCTGGAGAAACTGGCTTCCTGTGACTTAGACAGCTGTGCTCTTCACTGAGTGGAAAACCGGCTGAATGACCAGGCCCAAAGAATGGTGTTGAATAGCATTAAATCCAGTTGGTGGCCAGTCACTAGTAGAGATCCCTGATGCCTTTTTGCTGATCTTAAAATCATGAGCCAGACACAGTTAGATGATAAAAAGGGGTTACCTTTATAAGGATCCTTAGGTGCACAATTCTCCAGGTGGAAAACGCCGAAGATGCACATGTAGCATAATGTGTATATAATTTTTATATGTTCAGCAAATTACCATATATGACAAAAATCCCCAATTAGAGACATAAATAGTGAGGTAATTCTCCCCCGGTTCAACCCTCTTTGAATTCCCCCTCTTTTAGACAGGAACTAAACTTTGTTTATGAAAATGCATCTCAGAGAGCTAGTTTCAACCTTGGCTTCCCAGAGAATCTAACCTTGGACCCCCAAGTTGGAGCTGCTGGGAAATTTATTTTGTCTTTCTGTCTAATAGAGTAGGTAAAATGCTGGCTACAGATACTATGATAGCTACAAATATACATGTAAAGAATATAGAAAAATATATAAAAGAAAAAAAGGCAAAAATCAAATTGGTATCATCCACAGGGCTCAGTATTGGGACTAGTTCTGTTTAATATCTCTATCAATGATCTGGATGAGGGGATCAAGTGTATGTTCACCAAGTTTGCAGGTGTCACCAAGTTGGCTGGGAGTGTTGATCTGCTGCATGGTAGAAAGACTCTACAGTGGGATCTGGACAGATTAGATCAATGGGTCAAGGCAAATTGTTTGAGGTTCAACAAGACCAAGTTTTGGGTTTCCTCCCAAATTTGCCCTAAACCAGGACATGCACTTAGGTCCCAATAAATTCCATGCAATGCTACAGGTTAGGGGAAGAGTGTCTGAAAAGATGCCTGGCAGAAAAGGGTGTGGGAGTGTTGGCTGACAGCCAGCTGAACATGAGCCAGCATGTGCCCAGGAAGGCCAATGGCATCCTGGTTTATATCAGCAATAGTGTGGCCAGCAGGACTAGGGAAGTGATTGTCCCCTTGTACTCTGCACTGGTGAGACTGCACCTCAAGCACTGTGGACAGTGTTGGGCACCTCACTACAAAAAACACATTGAAGTCTTGGAGTGTGTCCAGAGAAGGGCAAAAAATCTGGGGAAGTGTCTAGAGCACTAGTCTTATGAGGAGCAGCTGAGGGAACTGGGGTTGTTTAGCCTGGAGAAAAGGAGGCTCAGAGGGACCTTCTAGCTCTCTACAGCTTCCTGGAAAGAGGTTGTAGTGATGTGGATGTTGGTCTTTTCTCCAAAATAACAAGGAATAGTTGGGCCAAGGGAGGTTTAAAATGGATATTAGGAAAAATATCTTCAGTGAAAGGGTTTTCAAGCATTGGAACAGAATGCCCAGGGAGGTGTTGGAGTCAGCATTCTTGGAGGTATTGAAAAGATGTGTAGATATGTTGCTTAGGGATGTGGTTTAGGTGTTAGGTTTGCAGGTGAACTCAATGATCTTAAAGGTCTTTTCCAACCTAAATGATTCTATAATTTCTTTGAAATAAGAGGATCTGAAACTTAGTGGAATTGAAGGGCCTTTTACAATGAGTGCATAACTGAAGCATCAGAAATTGTTTTCAGGACTTGACTTCATTTGCTTTTCCTGACTCTGTGTGTTTTATGTATGTATGAGGACCTAAATTTTGAATGTCTAGGGCTTTGAAATGTTATTCCAGTCTTTAGGAAAAAAACTTTGTGAAATTTTAAGGATAATTCTAATAAAACAGAAGGGAAGCTATGGACAATTGAGGAGAGACAGGAAGACTGATTCAGTGATCGGAATTTGATTTTACTTAGGTTTTTTAAAAGCTTATATGCCATTTCAGAAAGGTTAATAATTTCCACTACAATAATTAGGTTAAAAGAACATACAAACAACTTATGCATTTTACAACATCTTTCTCGTAGGGGGTTGATTGAATATCTCCTCTTCCCGTAAGCAGGTTTAATCCCATCTTCTGTAATTTCAGAGCTGTGTTTGTTCCTGCCATGGCATCCTGGTTACCAAACCAGCTATGCTAATTAAGTCTGTCTCACTCTGTCTTGTGTATTCCCACAGGAACCATTTTGGTTTTTCTCATTATACCATCTCAAAATTTACATACTTATGTGTTCCTGTGCTTATCACAGAAACAATATACTATTGATATAAAATGAGGTTTGAGAAAGTTGACTATTATCTTATATGGAAGTATACTGGTCATGGTTATTACAGACCCATTTTTAAAAAGGGTTGTACAGAGTTCCCTGGGAACTACTGACTAGTCAGTCTTACCTCTATGCCTGGTAAGATCATGGAACATATCTGCCTGGAAGACATATTTAAACATATGTAAAACAGGGAGGTGATTAGAGACAGCCAACATGGCTTCAGCAAGGGCAAGTCATGCCTGACTAATCTAGTGGCCTTCTATGATGGGATGACTGCATCAGTGGACAAGGGAAGAGCAACTGATATTAGCTATTGTGGACTTATTCTTGCTTCTAAATTGGAGAGACATGGGTTTGATAGATGGACTGTTAGATGGATAAGGAATTGGCTAATGGATGCATTCAAAGTCAACAGCTCAGTGTCCAAGTAGAAACCAGTAATGAGTGGTGTCCCTTAAGGGTCTATACTGGGACCAATAGTGTTCATTATGTTTATCAACAACATAGTGCTGTTGACACACCTGAGGGATGGGAGGCCATCTAGAGGGACCTAGACAGGCTCAAGAAGGGGGTCATGGGAATCTCATGAGGTTTAACATGACCAAGTACAAGGTGCTGCACCTGGGTCACGGCAAACCCCAGTATTAATACAGGCTGGGGGATGAGCAGATTGAGAGCAGCCCTGCAGAGAAGGACTTGGGAGTGCAGGTGGATGAGATGCTGGGCATGAGCCAGCCATGTGCACTGGCAGCCCAAAAAGCCAATCCTATCCTGGGCTGCATCAAAAGAAGCACAGACAGCAGGTCAAGGAAAGTGATTCTGCCCCTCTACTTGGCTCTTGTGAGACTCCACCTGCAATTCTGCATCCAGCTCTGGGATCCCCAGCACAGGAAAGACATTGACCTGTTGGAGCAAGTCTAGACAAGGTCACAAAGATGATTAGAGGGATGGAGCACCTCTTCTTCGAGGAAAGGCTGAGACAATTGCAATTATTCAGCCTGGAGAAGAGAAGGCTTTTGGGTGACCTAATTGCAGCCTTCTGGTACCTGAAGGGAGCTTGCAGGTAAGATGGGACAAGACTATTTACAAGAGCATGTAGTGACAGGACAAGGGGGAATGGGTTAAATTGAGAGTAGGTTTAGATTAGATATTAGGAATAAATTCTTTACTGTGAGGGCGGTGAGGAACTGGAACAGTTTGCCCAGAGAAGTTGTGGATGCCCCATCCCTGAAGGTGTTCAAGGCCAGGTTGGATGGGGCTATGTACAACATGATCTAGTTGAAGGTGTCGCTGCCTGTGGCAGGGGGGTTGGAACTAGATGATCTTCAAGGTCCCCTTCCAACCCAAACAATTCTATCATTCTATGATACAGTGGGATTGAGTGTACCCGCAACAAGTTTACAGATGATACCAAGCTGAGCAGAACATTTGATTCACTTGTGGGAAGGGATGCCATCCAGAGGGACCTTGAAAGGCTCAGCCCATGTGAGCCTCATAAAGTTCAACAAGGTCAAGTACAAGGTCCTGCACCTGGCTCAGGGCAATCCCCAGGATCAATACAGACTGGGAGATGAATGGATTGAGAGCAGCCCTGCAGAGAAGGACTTGGGGGTACTGGTGGATGAAAAATTGAATATGAGCTGGCAATGTGTGCTTGCATCCCAGAAAGCCAATTGTATCCTGGGCTGAATCAAAGAAGTGTGGCCAGCAGGTCAGGAGAGGTGATTCTGCCCCTCTGCTCTAATGAGACCCCACCTGGAGTACTGCATCCAGCTCTGAGGTCTCCAGTACAAGAAAGATATTGACCTGTTGAAGTGGATCCAGAGGAGGGCCATGAAAATGAAATCAGAGGACTGGAATACCTCTCCTATGATGACAGGCTGAGAGAGTTGGGGTTGTTCAGCCTGGAGAAGAGAAGGCTCTGGGGAGACCTTATTGCTGCTTTTCAATATATAAAAGGGGTTTATATGAAAAGACAAAAAGATTTTTTACCAGGGTCTGTATTGACAGGACTAGGACAATGGTTTTAAACTGAAAGAAGGTAGGTTTAGATTTGACATAAGGAAGAAATTTCCTATGATGAGGGTTATGAGGCACTGGAACAGGTTGCCCAGAGAAGCAGTAGTTTCCCCATCATTGAAAAGTATTCATGGTCAGTTTGGATGGGACTTTGAGCAACCTGATTTAATGAAGGATGTCCATAGCAGGGGGTAGAAGAGTTGGATCTAAATGATCTTTAAAGGCTGATCATTCAATGATTCTGTTGTTTGTAGTCAGTTAGAAATCAGTTTTCTTTCTTATGACATGTTCAGTAGCAAGCAAAAATAGTTCTTCTTTGGCAATTTATTTGTTTGAAAATCATATTTCCTGCTATAACAAATAACAATACAAATGACAATGAGTGTCTGTCCAGTAGTACCAGCCTTCAAGCAAAGGAAAACTTGAACTGCAAGTACACCTAGCTGCTCCTTGATTTGTAATTGCATTTATGATGCTTTTTGCTCTCTCCAAGGTGTTTTAAAAGGTAGTGACCAAATTGAACTGTATTGTGTAGCTTTTTTTTTGTCATATTTTTAAGGGACTGAAGCTTTTCACTTAATTGTGCAAATTTAAATGTTATGATTTATAAGCAGAAAGTGAAATTAACTGTGTGCTTAAACATGAACGGTATTATTTTATCTTTTTCTACTTTAACTTTTTAACTTCAGTAGCAGTTGGTTCAATTTTGTGAGAATGCCTTAAAATGTAATTGTGATTCATTAAAATTAAATAGATTAATTTAATGCAAAATAAAGTAATTTTCATTGTGCCCAAGAACCATATCTCTCATTTATTCAGAATAAAACTTTTCAGAGACTATTATAATTTTTTTTTTAAGTAAGATGAGCAAGAATGAGTATTTGAACATATGTTCAAGTTTCTGTGGAAAATTAGAACCAACTCCGCAGAGGCATTCCTCTTAACTGGAAGAGATTAGGATTTCTATAATACTACTAACTTTGACAGGATAAATTGTGAATGCGGACTGACTGCCTTAATCAGGTTAAATCATCACAGAAGTTAAATTTGACAAAAGATACTGTGGAACTCTGCTAAGACTTTGTTCTGGTTTAGGGTAAATTTGGGAGGAAACTTCCGAATGGGGGTTCCTCGGGAGAGAAAAATTTAAATGGCCCCTCTTTTAGTCAGTCTGGGAAAAGAACTTCTTCGGAGAAAAGTGGAAAAAACTATTTATTTAATAAACAAGTTGCTCACAAGTATAGGAATGAATAATATGAAACAATAAAACTTCTCGCTGGTTCAAAAAGAGATGGCAAAACTGAGAGAAGTCTTTGCCGTGAGTCAGCTCAGCTCTCTCAGTTTCTGATCAGTCCGGGTTTCTTTCGGTGCTGGTAAATGCTCAGATTCAGGCCCGGGTGGGCCACAGGTGCAGTTTTTGGTGCTCCTCTGGGTTTTCAGTCCAGAGCAGATTTAAACAGTTTTAAGAAAAAAAGGAAAAGGAAAAAACAAAAAAAAGCTAGTCCAGGAAGCTTTTTTTGCCTCAGCTAGCTAGATTAATTAAACGAAAGAGAAGAGGGAAAAAAAAAAACTCTCTCGCCGCTGTCTGCATATTCAACGAACACACACAAGGACGACGACGAAGAAGTGAGTAGGAGTGAAAAATGTTTTCTCAAAACAAACTGCGCGCGTCTTCTTCTCTGCTCCTTTCAGAATCAGTCTTAAAGGTACAGAACACACACAGCACAAACAGAACAGATGATTGGTGATACAGGCATCATAGTCACTCTAGGACATTTTACTCCTTATCACCATATCGTCAACCTACCAAAATTAATTAATTCTAACTCTACAAACATATACATTATACATACATATATTTATATAAGAACAATATACAGACAATGGCAGTGACATTCAACAAAAGGTGATATTTTACACATGGTTCTCATTCAATAATCAGATTTTTCTGAGGTACACATCGTGTTGTTCTATTTTTTTGCATTATCCACTATGTACAACTTGGTTTCTGAGCAAAGACAATCCCACGGATGGGTTTGTCTGTACTTGAGGTAGAATTGATCCAAACTTTTTTTTTTAACAAACTTTTTACATGTATTACAGGGACTTTATTTTTATTTGCTGTATGGAGGAGTTTAGACTGGGCAGGGCCTGCTCTGTTGGTGGAATCTTGAGTGTTAATTAACTAGGTGTCTTTGCTAGATGCTGCTTTCAGTTCTTGAAAGATCTTTTACTTAATGCTTTTAAGGTGGTTTTTAATAGTTTATTGAATTTTTTTACTTTCTTAGCAGCTGGTGCATGGTAGGGGATATGGTACACTCACTCAATGCTATGTTTTTTAGCTCAGGTGTTGATAAGGTTATTTTTGAAATGAGTCTTATTGTTTGACTCAATTCTTTCAGGGGTATTATGCCTCTAAAGGACTTGTTTTTCAAGGCTTAGAATAGTGTTACGGGCCGTAGTATGAGGCACAGCATAGGTTTTTAGCCACCTCGTGGTGGCTTTTACTATTGTGAGCACGTATTGCTTGCCTTGATGTGTTTGGGGTAGTGTGATATAATTAATTTGCCAGGCTTTTTTATATCTATATTTTGACTACTGCCCACTATACCATAGGGGCTTTACTCTTTTGGCTTGTTTGATGGTAGTACATGTTTTACAGTTATGGATAACTTGAGAAATACTGTTTATGGTTAGATCTACTTTTCGGTTTTGTGCTCACTTATAGGTGGCATTTCTGCTCTGATGACCTGAGGCATCATGAGCCTATTGAGCTAGGAACAACTTCTTTTTGTGTTGCTAATTTAAATTTATTTTTGATACTTCTATCTTTGCAGCTTGATCTACCTGCTCATTGTTCTAGTGCTTTTCAGTAGCTCTACTCTTGGGGACATGGGCATTTACATGATGGATTTTTATAGGTAGCTTCTTTACTTGAGTGGCAATGTCTTTCTACTCTTCGGCAGGTCAAATTGGTTTTTTTCTACGCTGCCAATTAGCTTTTTTCTACTTCTTCAATCATTATCATAGAGCATTGGCTACTATCTATGAATTAGTATAGAGGTAGAGCTTTGGCCACTTCTTTCTTTCAGCAATGTCTAGGGCCAATTGAACAGCTTTGAGTTCAGCGAATTGGCTCGATTTACTTTTTTTTTCTGTAGCTTGTGTGACTTGTCGTGTGTGGTTTTATATGGCTGCTTTTTACTTCTGGTTCATTTCCACAATGCGACAGGAACTGTCAGTGAAAAGAGTGTAGCGTGTTTCTTCTGCTGGCAGTTGGTTGTACGGTGGAGCTTCTTTAGTACGTGTTACTTGTTTTGACTCTTCTTTATTTGTGAGATTAAAGTTTTTACCTTCAGGCTAATTTGTAATTATTTTCAAAATTTTAGGGCGATTCAGTTTTTTAATACGGGCACGCTGTGTGATGAGAGTAATTTATTTATTTTATGTAGCATTGGTGGCATGGTGGATAGAGGGAACTTCTGCTTTAAACATTCACTCCAGTACTGGTAGTCGGGGTGCCAGGAAGAGTTGTGTTTTAGTCTTTATTATTTTTGAGGCAGCTTGGACTCTTTTATAGGCTGTTAAAATTTCTTTTTTTGTTGGAGTGTAGTTGGCTTCAGACTTGCTGTAGTTTTGACTCCAGAATTTCAGTGGCCGGCCTTGAGTTTTTTCAGGCACTTTCTGCTAAAGGCTCCAGGACAGACCATGGCTCCCGGCTGCAGAGTAGAGCACATTTTTCATATTTGGTCCTGTCCTGACTGGGCCAAGGGCTACTGCATGAGCGATCTCCTGCTTGATCTGGGCAAAGGCGTGTTGCTGTTCAGGGCCCCGCTGGAAAGTGTTCTTCTTGTGGGTGACCAGGTAGAGAGGGCTCACAATATGGCTGTACTCAGGGATATGCATTCTCCAAAAGCCTATGGCGCCTAGGAAAGCTTATGTTTCCTTCTTGTTGGTTGGTGGAGACATTGCTGTGATCTTGTTGATGACATCAGTGGGAATCTGACGCCGTCCCTCTTCCCACTTAATTCCCAGGAACTGGATCTCTCAAGCAGGTCCCTTAACTTTGCTCTTCTTGATAGTAAATCCAGCTTTCAGCAGAATTTGGATGATCTTTTTTTCTTTTTCAAACACTTCAGCTGCAGTATTTCTCTACACAATGATGTCATTGATGTACTGCAGATGTTCTGGAGCCTCACTTTTTTTTAGTGCAGTCTGAATTAGTCTATGGCAGATAGTAGGACTGTGCTTCCACCCCTGGGGCAGTTGGTTTTAAGTGTACTGCACACCCCTCCAGGTAAAGGTAAACTGAGGCTTGTATTCTGCTGCTAAAGGAATGGAGAAAAATGCATTGGCAATGTCAATAGTGGCGTACTACTTTGCTGCTTTGGACTTTAGCTCATACTGGAGCTTTAACATGTTCGGCACTGCAGCACTCAGCGGTGGAGTCACTTTATTCAATGCACGATAGTCTACAGTCAATTTTTATTCTTTTTCAGATTTACGCACAGGCCAGATGGGGCTGTTGAAGGGTGAGTGGGTTTTGCTGACCACCTCTTGGTTCTTCAGCTCACGGATCATCTTGTGGATGGGGATCACAGCATCTCGAGCTGTTGTATACTGTTGGCGATGCACTGTTGAAGTGGCAATTGGCACTTGTTGCTCTTTTTCTTTCAGAAGTCTTACAGCAGATGGGTTGTCTGATAGTCCAGGCAAGGTGTTCAATTGCTTAACACTCTCTGCCACTACAGCCGCTATTTTAAACGCTCACTTGAGTTTTTTTGGGTTTTTGAAATACTCATTTCGGAGGTAGTCTATGCCCAGAATGCGTGGGGCTTCTGGGCTAGTCACAATAGGGTGCTTTTTCTACTTCTTTTCAGTTAGACTAACATCAGTTTCTACTAAAGTAAAATTTTGTGATTCTCCTGTCACACCAGCAATAGAAACAGATTTTTCTTCCACATGGTTGGATGGGAGTAATGTGCACTGCGAACCAGTGTCAACTAAGGCTTTATATTCTTGTGGTTCTAATGTGCTAGGCCAACGAATCCACACTGTCTAAAAAATACGGTTTTCTTTAACTTCTTTCTGGTTAGAGGCTGGGCCTCTCTAAGCCTGGTCATCTGTTTTTCTTTGGGTAACTGGAGCTACTTTTATCTTAGTGGAACTTCCTTGCTGAGTCTTGCAGTTCAACAATTTGCGCAGCTGTTGTGTCAGATCATTAGTAGATTTCCTATCTTATTTCCTCATGTCTTCTTCACAATCACGCAGGAGGGACCACAGCTTACTTCGTGGGATGCCCCCTTCCTCTCTATCTGGGGAACGTCTGCGTTTGGTGCCAGAACCTTTGACCTGTACTGCCGAGATTTGGAGAAAGCCGTCTTTCATCTTCTTAATCTCATTTCTGAGTGTATGGTGATTCTTCTCAATTTTGTTTTCTAATTTCTGCAGACGGGTTTCTACAGCTGCGATTCTGGCATGTGTAGGGCCATGCACAGCATCTGCATATGCTCGAAGTTTCTTTGCTATATTCAGCACGCTCTTTCTCGTGTTATCTCGCTTCATTACTGCTAAGGCAGAAGAGTATTCTTGTGGCCCAAGTTGTACAAGTTTTCGCCACATCACGGGTGTACATGGTACTAAGTCTGGGTTCCTAGTGTTTAGGACATCTGAGAAGATAATCTCTGCCACTGTCATTTCTCTCAAGCGTTGAATTTTTTGTTTTATGGTCTTCTACTGGGTTTGCTGCATATAGAGGTTATCTGCACACAGATATTTTTGTGCTACATTTCTCAGGAGCAGTTCTCAGAGACTGCGAGGGGTAGCTTCTTTCATTATTTCTTGGTCGATAACTGGATCATGTGACAAGGATCCCAGATGCCTAGCTTCAGTGCCGTCTAGCATTGTAGCTTCGCCTGCAGCATCCTAAAGATGGACTCATCAATTAATTATAGATTCATCTGATCGCCGAGTGTAATTCTTTCTTAGGCCTCGAAGGTCTTTCAGGGAAAAGGACTTAATAGTGGCTCCTGATCTTGTGCCGGCTAGTTGGGCATTTGTTGTTGTGTTAGTTTGGTTAGCATCTGATTGGGTGTCGTCAGGAGGCCTTGAGGGTCTTTCATTTGCATCATCATCATTATCCACTGGTCGATCTGTTTTGTTTTTCTTTTTTGCTCCGGCGACTGCCAGTGTCTTAGACTCATTATCTGGTTTAGCAGCTGCCTTAGGCTCTCTATTTGGTGTAGCTGCTGAATTAGGCTCACTGCCCGGTTCAGCTGCTGTCTGAGTGACTGGGGTAGCTGCTGATTTATTTCTTTGCTCTTCTGCTTCCATCTGCTGCCCCACAGTATCCAGCAGCATGTGATAAGCGTATGCCAAGGCCCAGCTTATCATAACAATCTTTTTGTCTTTGGAATCTTCTTGGCACTTCTTTTTCAAGTATTTTTCTACTACAGCTGGGTTCTGAATGTGTTTACATGGAAAGTCTTAGGCTATAGGGTCAGAAAATTCTTTCAGGGTTTGGCTTATATCTTCTCATTCTTTATACCACTCACAATTTTTTATACCTGGGCCTGCTTCAGGGCCTACTTCTGGGTCAGGGGTCTTATCAGCCCCTCTGGAAATTTCAGACCTCATTCTAGAAAGACTGCAAACCATATAGAGGAAGCTCACCAGATGAAATACCAGGAAGGTGGTATCTTTAACACTCAGGGGACACTGAACATTCTCCAAAAGTGATGTAACTGATTCAAAAGATAAGAGGGACAGGCAAGACTGAAAAGCTTCATCCCCTTTTCCTCCTCTAACAAAGTGGGTGCAATTATTCATAAATTTTTAAAACATGCTGCTGGAGCTAGGACGCAGGGTAGGATGAAAAAACCATAAGCTAAACATACTTGGCATAAACTCCAGTACCTGTATAAACTTCCTATAAATCATGATCACTGAGCCAAACAGAATAGCAATCCTAATCTGTGCACATCTAGTGTAAAAGTTATGTGTTAGGGACAACACTGGGGCTAATTCTGAATAAGAAAACAAGCCTAGAGACCAAAAAGGTATTAAGACCTCAAAGAAACCTAGGGAACAGAAATACAGCAAGGACTCCATTCCAAGAGACATTAGGAATTCAAGGGACAACATGGCTACTGACTACTTTATCCCCACACCAAGTACAACCAAAATGCAATTAATAATCAATACAAGTTTTTTCCACTCTCTCGAGCCCCACATTGGGCGCCAAGAATTGTGTATGTTCTGGTTTAGGGCAAATTTGGGAGGAAACTTCCGAATGGGGGTTCCTCGGGAGAGAAAAACTTAAATGGCCCCTCCCCCAGTCGGTCCGGGAAAAGAACTTCTTCGGAGAAAAGTGGAAAAAACTATTTATTTAACAAACAAGCTGCTCACAAGCATAGGAATGAATAATATGAAACAATAAAACTTCTCACTGGTCCGAAAAGAGATGGCAAAACTGAGAGAAGTCCTTGCCGTGAGTCAGCTCAGCTCTCTCAGTCTCTGATCAGTCCGGGTCTCTTTCGGCATTGGTAAATGCCCAGATCCAGGCCCGGGTGGGCCACAGGTGCAGTTCCTGGTGCTCCTCTGGGTTTTCAGTCTAGAGCAGATTTAAACAGTTCTAAGAAAAAAAGGAAAAGGAAGAAAAAAAAAACTAGTCCAGGAAGCTTTTTTTGCCTCAGCTAGCTAGATTAATTAAACGAAAGAGAAGAGGAAAAAAAAAACTCTCTCGCCGCTGTCCGCACATCCAACGAACACACACAAGGACGACGACGAAGAAGTGAGTAGGAGTGAAAAATGTTTTCTCAAAACAAACTGCGCGCGTCTTCTTCTCTGCTCCTCTCAGAATCAGTCTTAAAGGTACAGAACACACACAGCACAGACAGAACAGACGATTGGTGATACAGGCATCATAGTCACCCTAGGACAGACTTTCATGGAGAATGAAAGTCTTTAGGTGGGACAAGATGTTGAAGGAATTATACAGCTTGTTTTCAATAGAGTTATGATTACATCTTCAGCATCAATAATTTTATGTACTGTTTTTATTGGTTTTTAAGACTTATTATGAGACTTCATTGATAAGATTGCAATTTGTGTCTTTTGGATCTCTATCATACATGGGCTGTTCTTTGAGCTTTCATTGTGACTAGAGACATTTTTCTTTGGTCACTGTCACTAATCTAAGGATGGATGTTGTTATCTGCAACTGATTTTTCTTTTTTTAGATGTTGCTTTTAAGCATGCTTCTAATGTGTATATTGCCATTTAAATGAAGAGTACTATAACTGGTAATCCAAAAATTTTGGTTTGGAATTACCTAATGTTCGTGGGAATTTTAATCAGGCAACCCACTAAGTATCACTCTATGAATTAATATGCATATTGTAACATGCTAAAATAAAGATGATAATATACATTTATCACCAATGTAATGTTGTAATGTTCACGTTTCTTCATATGTTGTATTCACAAATGTCAAGTTACTGTTTGGGATTATTTAACTCAATAGAATAAAACTTGTATAACACTGTTTTAGTGGGTTGAACCTCTCAAATAATTTACATGACTGTTTATCAGAGCAACTGCCGTTCATCAGAAGGAATCTTCCCATGCAAGTTAGACTACAAAAATGAGGAAGGGTAAAAAGTATATTTAATCTATTATCTGCTTTAAAGAGTATCACTTCTCTTGCTGTGAGCTTTACATATAATTTTTCTTGTGTTGTACTAAAAAGGAATGTTAGAAAAATGTTGCTACCACGTGCCTTTAAAAACACTTGAAGTCAAAGATACCTGTAAGTGCAGAGGGAAGTGAAATTTCCTTCAGGTGACAAGACAAGTTAGGGAAAACAAATGCTCTGAAGAATTTTAATCAACCACCACTAACGTTTCCACTGAATTCTTCCTACTGGGGTGAGGGAATTATGTTTACCATTCTGCGGAGAGCAACAAGGTAGCAAAAGTATATACTATTAGGTGACATTGCTCTTTCAGAGCTGTTTCAGGGTTTTAACAAGCAAGTTTTACTTTTGATGTTCTGTGTAGCAATGCCTAAAATAGTTCTTTTGGCTTAAGCAAACTAGTTTTAAAAACTACTATTATGAAAGCAACCTTATAAAAAATATTGAAATTATTCCACTACTTATCAGTGTGGGTTTTTTTCTTTTTCCAGGGCAATGTAGTATCCTTTATACCCTAATTTGAATAAGGCACACTAAGCTGTATAAATTAATGTATCTTTTATTAATATATAATAATAATATATTGCTTTCTTAAAGCATGCAGCTCTGGTCCAGAGTAGAATTTTGAGTATGTACTTGTTTAATGTTATGTTTGTATCTGTGTACAGAAAGCATAGAAACAATGTTGGACCAAGCAAACCTATTTCTCAGCCACGAAGAAACATTGTAGGCTGCAGAATACAGCATGGCTGGAGAGAAGGGACTGGACCTGTAACACAATGGAAGGGCACAGTTCTTGATCAAGTTCCTGTAAATCCCTCCCTCTATCTTATAAAGTATGATGGATTTGATTGTGTGTATGGACTAGAACTGCACAAAGACGAAAGAGTTTCAGCACTTGAAGTCCTTCCAGACAGAGTTGGTAAGAGGTTTTTTCCTATATGTGCATATGTTGTCAGAACATTTAAATTTTATTAAATTACTTTTCAGTACATGGCAGATAATCTAAGTGCTCTGTTCATTTTTTTTTTTTTTAGTTCACAAAGTTTTGATGATAGCAGAGAGATTAGTGCTGTCTTTTGTCTTTAAATGGTATGCAGAAAATTCTGTGGGTTTTCTTTTTGAGTCTTATCCCTAACAAGCTTATGTACATGTATCGTTGATATTTCTATTAAAATTTAAACTCTGAGCCAGCTGAGAAATGTCTTGGCTATGCTGTCTTGCGTGTGTTTGACACTAATTATGTGTTTGGTTGGAGTTTTTTTCTCATGTGCTTTCACTAGGTATTAATACAAGCAGAGGGGGAAAAAAGCATTTTCTAAGTGAAATATCTTAGTAACTAGTAACAAAGCTTTATTGTTTTTTATAATTAGCACAGAATTCTTAAACTGCAGGTGTTTCCAAACTGTAAAGTTCAAAGTTTGACCTAATAATGTTTTTTTCTGAATGGAATCAATTCTTGGGTTTCCTGACTGCAAAGAAATCAGTAGCAGTCTCTAGAATGGGGTTTGGAGGAACCAAACCTAACACCTTCATTAAGAACTTCATACAGCTGCTCTGTGATTTAGCCTCTCTTCCTCCCCTCCTCCCGCCCTTCAGTATAAATATTTAAAATACAGATGCTATTCCTTGTTGTGGTTTATATTGGTCTCCCTTTACCTTGCATTATGATAGTTTGATTGGGAGGGATGCAATGATGCAAAATGTCAATAAAGAGTTTTAATATGTTAACATAATTCTTCAAGTTCTGCTGTTCTTTGGTCAACTCTCTGAAACGGGCATTATTTGTTTCTTATGTGAATTGACTAACTTTCAAATTAATTTATTCATTAATCTGGATAAAGATTATTTTTTGTAAAGATTTATTTCTGTATTTTTTGAATGGACATACTTATGAACTACTACCATTTCAGCTTCATCTCGAATTAGTGATGCCCACCTGGCAGACACAATGATTGGCAAAGCTGTGGAACATATGTTTGAGACAGAGGATGGCTCAAAAGATGAATGGAGGGGGATGGTCTTGGCTCGAGCTCCTATTATGAACACATGGTTTTATATTACCTACGAGAAAGATCCTGTGTTGTATATGTACCAACTCTTAGATGACTATAAAGAAGGTGACCTTCGCATTATGCCTGATTCCAGTAAGTAGAGTGGTTACTTTTTTCTTCTGAAAAGTGGCATCTCTCTGTAGTATTATACAGCTAATGGGTTATGTATGGAAAAGGGAGTTGACAAACAAGTATCTTTTTAAGTATCAAAACTAGCAAAGGTTACCGTACAACTGAAAAAACATCTGTATTAAGCGATTGCTGAAATATTTTCCTTGAGTCAGTGGTGAAATATTCAATAAATACTGGAAAATCCTTTTCCGTTATAATTCCTAATTCTGATAAAGATATACATACATGAAGAGATTACACTTAGATTTTTTTCACATGGACAAACTAGAATCATTCCATTGTTATTTTCTTATAGAAGTGTCAGAAATCAAGGAGTTGTGGTTTTGAAGCAGTTGTTATAAAAATAATGTTTTGGGGCTAACTAAAATAGGTTAATTGAGTTTGGGTAAGCATCATCAGTTTGGAAAGCTTTTGAATAGTTTCTTGGAGGAAAGAAGCACTAATCTTTTGAAAACTCATTTTCTCTAACATGTTTAACATATAAACAGGAAAAAAAATCAGTAGGTCAGGAGGAATATTTTTCTTCCTTTTTTAAAGTGAAAGTTATTGGCTTTTTTCCTATAAATATTTTTTGCAGAATCAGTGTTGTTCAAGGGATTTTAGCTAATATAAAAAAAAGAAGAAAAAAGTTTGTTGATAATATTGTACTTTCACTTCTGTCTTGTGCCTCAAAAGTGCTTCTCTGACAGAGAGGCAATTTCAGCTTTAAAGTAAGTCATTAATTTGATAGCCAAACAGTAATTATGCAATGCATTACATAAATATTATTTTAAATTAATTAATTGATTTTCTGAGACTGTCTTCCTTCAGATCTAGCACTGGCTGAGTAAACAAGTGGCACTTATTTGCATAACCTCTGTAGTAATCCTATGGTTTTAGATTTTTTTCCAGCCTAAAAAAGCATTGGCACCCTGAAATACCTTGCAATTACTTTTTAAATTCTGCTTTGCTTTCTTCTTTCTTAGAAAAATAAGTTAAAAGTCTCATGCTTTTCACATTTAAGAATTAAGTTTTTAATGTGTTCTTTTTTCCTATCTATTGTGGGTCCCTTCCAGTTCAGGATAGTCTATGATTCTATGTTTCCTTACCTCTGTTTCTAAGATACTTCAAACTATGAGCTACTTTCCCTGAATTTGGGTCCTTTACAGACAATGTGAATTGTCTTTAAGGATACTTCTGGGTAGATTTTGCTAGAAAAGCAAATAATAAGATTAAACTTCTCAACAGTATCCATTCTAGTGTAAAATTGAAAGCTCCTTTTTACAGCATTATTGATTAAGGAAGTTACACTTAGCTTGGAAGATGTAGTTTTGTTGCAATAACATATTTGCATTGACATTTTGGATAGTGAGTTCTAGTACACCTGCCTTTCTGTTAAATATACTCAGTGCCTTGTTCTGCTGGGGGCTCAAATTCAATTATCTACAAACATTTTTTGTAAGTGATGTGTAAACCTTCATGTCAAAAGATTTACTTTTCTAACCAATTGAAGTGTTAATTTTTAATTCATAAAAGCGAAGATGGTATTACTTAAAAATAAAATCTGTGACTACTCCAGAAGCATGGCAATAGGCAAGCTTGTCTAAACAACTTGTTTTAGACATACTTTGCATTTTGAACTTGTGACTGTTTCTTAACTTATAAAGAAGTCTGCAGTTTTGTATATTGGAAAAAATCCATAAATGTCTACCAAAGTACATTGTATTTTCATATTACAGATGATTCACCTCCTGCAGAACGAGAACCAGGTGAAGTTGTAGACAGCCTGGTAGGCAAACAAGTGGAATATGCCAAAGAAGATGGCTCAAAACGGACTGGCATGGTCATTCATCAAGTTGAAGCCAAACCATCTGTCTATTTCATCAAGTTTGATGATGATTTCCATATTTATGTCTATGATTTGGTGAAGACATCCTAGACATCATCATGAACTTCTGCCAAATTTGTGGAACTATTAAATGTAAAATTTGTAGACACAGACTTGACTGTTTTTCAGTTGAATGAAAGCTTAGATGTCCCTGCGAACCCACAATCTCTGCCAGCAACTGTTTTGTTCTGAATAATACAAATTTATGTGAACATGACACATCTTGTGTAAAAGAGCTCCTTTTCTTGAAGGAAATCAATATATTTGGGTGGTATGGAGTTAAAAAGCAAGGAACAGTTGCAAATTCAAGGTGTGTGAAGTCAATCTAGTATTGTAATCTAGATTTTTTCTTAGATTAACTTTTTCTTCAACCTTGCATCACCCGTTGAACTGCCACATGCAGGTGTAGTTTGCTAATTTCCATATGCCTTCTTTTACAACATTAAATTTAATTTCTTGGCTACTGGCAGTTCTTGTTTTCTGGGTTGGGACAGAGGTGACTTTTCTGAAAGGTTTAAACAGTTTGTGCAGCAGTAAGGAGTGTCTAACCCAAGTAACATCAATTTACTGTGTTTCTACTCTGCTTCAAATTAAGTTTTTTAAGAACGTGCAGTACATGGAAATACTTGTGTGTTTTTACTAGTCACAGGGAAGTAGGATATCGTGTTTGACTTATGCACCTTTCAGTGAAAAGGCTTTAAACTATAAAAATATATTTAATCTGTATATCCAGTTAATTAGAAAATGAAGGTTAAGAGCCTATGTTTACAAGTTGTAGGAACCAGTAAAATACACACAACAAAGCTGCCTTTAATCCTAAATGTTGTGCTCTGTTTTGTTATGCACATTTCATAGCAGAATACAAGTGCTTGGTGCCACAAGTTTAACAGTATATAATGCTACTTAAGCAGACTTTGGACTACACATTGGCAATCAGTAGTCTCTCATGTAATATCAGAACCTAGCAACCTGGGTGTTTGTGTGTGGACTTAGAAACTTAGTATTAGTTGATCTTTTACACGGTAAATACAAGTTAATGGGGGAGGGAGTCCTTTTACACTGAGGACCTTTAGAGAAGGAGAAGCATTTGTTGCCTTCTCCTCAGTCTGCTGTATTCCTTTGCTTTGTCTTGTGTTGGGGTTTGCTATTGTTTTTAACCATTTTGGTTCAAGAAGGCATCATTTCAACGTATTCTATTTTTGGCTTTTCTACGTAAGGAGTGTCCAGACAAATCTACAGTTTAAACCTGTTGTTGCCTTTTGTGGTGTACTTGCTTTGAGGTATGCCATTAACATGAATTTAAATCAATGAACACTAGTTTTGCATGCCAGTGGTGTAATATCTAATGGGAGCTATAGGCTGTCTCAGTGGTTCAGTCATCTGCATTAGATTGTGGATGTAAATAGCCCGCAACAGCAGAATCCTTTCACAGTTTTAATCTTGCAAGATAGTTGTAAATCAAGGTTAAGGTATTTGGGTTTTTTTAAGAATAGCAACTTTTAAAAGCATCATAATTGTAATGAGGATCAGCAGAGTAACAAAATTTTCATGTTGAAGCAGAGCTCTACAAGCTTCAAACCACTGCTTCACAGAAATACAGAATGTGAATACAGTCAACGCTGTTGATGGAAAGAAGGAATACATAGATATCCAACCTTATGATGTTAGTGGAAGGATGCAGGAGAGATACTGCTAATCAGAGATCAGGGATCTGACCTCTATTGTGGGTATTCTTAATATCAAAGACTCAGTGGCTTAAGTCCTTTTCTGTCCTTTTTTTTTTTTTTTTTTTNTGATTTCATGCTTTTAGCCTTAAGGCTTGTGCCTCATTATGCTGTTAAATGGTAATATTGTATAAATATGGTATCAATTCTTTGTCCCTTGCTACTATATTGCATTATGTCCTGTATTTCATCATAGGCAATCAAAGGCAGGCTATTGTCTTTCAGTTCACAACTTCTCAATCCAGTCTTTAAGCACCAAGTATCTCAGTCAGTAAATTTTCATTGTGTTTTGAACAAAATGAGCAGATTTGCAGCCCAGTGCTTTCATCCTGCAGATCTGTTATGTGCTTTCTATTGACTCTTAAGAGTCCTGCATGTAAATCTCAAAGCTGAGCCTGGCTCCATGAGCCCAAGTTGATATTTGTGGCACAAGAATGAGTGTATTGATTACACACAAAATACACTAATAACTTAGTACAATGAATTTTGGGCTTTACATCTAAGGATGTAGCAACAAGGTTTGTTTTGAAATACTTGAGGTTTAGCTCTACTGGAACATTTTTATCATTTGGCTTGCATTTGTGGGGTTTTATGTAAGCCATTCTAATACACCACATATTTTGCTAATTAGAATATAATCTTTACAGTATATACTGTCAAATTTTATGGTTGTTTTTAGATGTCCCCATTGTCTGTTGCATGGGTTTTTTTCTTTTCATCTTTTTTTTCTTACGGTTTGTGTGGAGAGGTGTTTTTGGTTTTGTGGTTGGTTTTTTTAATAGCTTAAACCACCTTTTAGAGACTTGAAACTTATTCCACTCCCTGCCATCTGTTTTGGGCTTATTTTAGGCTCATGTTTCAGATCTGCATGCAGTGCTTGCATTACCCTTGTAACTACATGTTGGTCCCTTGTTCTAGGGCTTCAACATTACTTTCCAAATTTATCATAGGTCTTGTGATGACACAAGCCATGGATCTTTGTATAAAAGTTATTGGCCTCTCATTTACCTGTTGTAGTATTGTTGTATATTGTGTGTGCATGATGTCGAGCTGTCATGGAAAACTTTTTAAGAGGAAAAAAAACACCTTAAATGCAGACCATCCTTTTTTGCATGCTTAGAAGGTTAGAACATTCAATGTAACAAACGGAAGTTGCATGTTATAATGTTTAGGTTTGGGGTTTG
Organism: Cyanoderma ruficeps; assembly: GCA_008694505.1. Lineage (NCBI taxonomy): Eukaryota > Metazoa > Chordata > Aves > Passeriformes > Timaliidae > Cyanoderma > Cyanoderma ruficeps. The sequence continues at coordinate 43,301 of VZDJ01000170.1, forward strand.
TTCTGTTTTTATTTTGTGTTCAGTTTTTTGTGAATTTCCTTATTGTGCTGTTTGAATGGTTGTTAATAGGATTAAATGCACTGGTGAGGCAAACATAGTTCAAACGAAAGGTAATTTTCCAGTTGTATGTGCCATACAGCATTTGAAGGGACCATGTATTCTGTTCAAGAATAAATAAAATCATAATTGATAAGTAAAACAATGATATTTTTTTCTTTTGAATGCCAAACCCTAAAATAAATGGGATGACATAAAGACTGAAATACTTTGGGAAAAATCCTATTTATTACAATAGGTATACATCTTCTTTAAATTAATTCTTTAAAATGGAGGATTTATCTTCAAATAGAATAAATTACAGTTGCTTCAGGGAAAAATAATTATGGTAAAAAACAGTTTCTGGTTCCTTGAAAATGTTGCGCATTTTGTATTTTATATCATTAGTGCAATTTGAATGGTTCTTGGTATGTGTATAGTTCAAAGGTCTTCGTGTTCACATTTTAAAATTAGGTAGTGACTTCATCTTTAGAGTTTGGTTTCATTTTTTTTTTTTTGCATTTAGAAGTATGAACACTTTAAATCTGTTACTTAATTCTGTAAGTAATTTTTATAATTATGATGTAACTCTATCCTTAAAACATTTAAAATAAATCCTTTATGTGCAACTCATGACTTTAAATTTTATTCTCATGAGCAAAATGTAGTGATGTGACTTCAGACTGCAAATAAGCAGTTTCTTCAGTATTTTAATTTAAAAAGGCTTATTATTTTAAAGTTGGGCCATGTGTGGTGGTATAATACTTTCCCCTATGAAATAAGTTTGCTTGTAAAGTAAATTTTTTTTCCCATGTGAGTATGAATGTCAGTAAGATGGAATTTCACTGAGGTAAAGCATAATGCTTAAATTGTATTTCACCAAAAAAGAGAAAAATTTCTCCTCAGGGGTTTATGCAAGTCTGTGAGGAAGCATCTTATTTCCAGAACACACTAGCTCACACTGTAAGCAGTAGTTCAGCAGCAGAGAACAGTAGAAGTGTTTGTCAGTGTTTAGCTGATAGATTTGACTACTTTGAATTAATGGGCTTAACTAAAATTGGAATTTTATTTTACTCACTAAATTAAAAAAAAAAAAGTAGAATTTATCCAAAACTAGACATTATGAGAAGTGAAGAGAATAATAGCACAGTGCTGTGAATTTCCTTGAGGCACATTAAGTATTTCATACTAATCCATGAGCACTTAATTATTTTATGTTGTTTAAGGTAAATTACCAAGCTTGACTTTGAATACTGAAATCTGATTATAGGGGGAAAAAAATCTTATAGGAATAAGCCAAAATGTATTTTTGACACCAAGTTGCCAACACCTCTGGACAGTGGGAAAGAGTGCACCCTCAGCAAGTGCATAGATGATGCAAAACTGGCAGGAATGGCTGATACACCAGAGGGTTGTGCTGCCATCAAGAGGTACGTTGACAGGCTGGAGAAATGGACTGTCAGGAACCTCATGAATTTCAACAAGAGAAAGTGCCAAGTCCCACACCTGGGAAAAAACAATCCCATGCACCAGTACATGATGGGGGCTCACCAACTGGAAAGCAGCTTTGCAGTAAAGGACTGTGTGTTTGAAGTGTCCTAGTGGACACCAAGCTAAACATGAACCAGCAATGTGTCCTTGTGGCAAAGAAGGCTAACAGCATCCTGTGCTGCATTGTGCTGTTGTTGCCAGAAAGTCAAGGAAGGTGATCCTTCCCCTTTACTCAGCACTGGTGAGGTTGCATCTAAAGTACCATGTCCAGTTCTGGGCACTCCAGTACGAGAGTCATGGACATTATGGAGAGACACCAGTGAAGAGTCACAAAGATGATTAAAGGATTGGAGCAACTTATATGAGGAAAGGCTGTCACCTGGCTTTACGGGGACAGACAGGGTCTTTAGGAAATTCTTGGCGGAATGATGATGAAACTAAGTTGTAGTTACAATTAAAGTTTAATTTTTTACCAGACTTTTATGATCAGCATAGAATGGTATCATCAGAGTAGAACAGGTGTCTTAATAAGCAGAATCAGTGTAGCACAATTTTATAAGTAGCATAGCACAGAATTTCAAGGCATAGCTTAGCTTATGGCTTCTAATCACCTGGATCCTCTGCATGTCAGGTCAAATCTTAATACATGACTTTCCATATCAATATAACAATCATAATCTAGGCTTGAAAGATGTAAAAGATTTTGAGTCACTAAATCCTCAGTAGAAGCAGATGATGTTGGAGGCATCCCTGACCACTGGAGGATCACAAGTCTTGCTGTCCAGCAGCTGTTTCAGTCCAAGTTCCACTTATGACTTTTAACTGCTTGATTCTTCAGGCAGCAACTAACAGAACAAGAGGACACAGTCTTAAGCTGTGCCAAGGGAAATATAGGCTGGATATTAGGAAAAAGTTTTTTACAGAAAGGGTAATAAAGTATTGGAATGGTCTACCTGGGTAGGTGGTGGATTCACCATCTCTGGATGTGTTTAAGAAAAGACTAGATATGGCACTTGGTGCCATGGTTTAGTTGAGGTTAGGGTTGGATTGGACTTGATCTTGGAGGTCTCTTCCAACCTAGTGATTCTGTGATTTTATAGGCAGTGCTATTTGTACTGCTAAGCTTCCTTGTTCTGTATCAGGGTCACAAACACCTGATTGGCCAGGTGCCTGGGACCTTCAAGGCCAGTAAGGAGGAGAGTAGTTAGCCTGGCACCTGGGAACCTGGAGACTGATAGGAAAGGGGAGAAGTCTGCCTAGTGCACCGGACCTTCAAGTCCTGGTGAGGGAAAATGGGACTGATATGTGCCCAGTTGAGTCACGGAGAACGGCTATTTACCTAATGGCATTAGTTATGTTAACCATATTACCAGGGGTCAGATGTAGGTGGTCACACTGAGAGAGCTGGGAGTGTTTAGCCTGGAGAAGACTCAGAGAGGTTCTCATCAATGTGTACAAATACCTGATGGGAAGGAATGAAGAAGAGGGAAACATGTTCTCAGTAGTGCCTAGTGACAGATTGAGAACCAATGGGCACAAGTTAAAACACAGGAGTTTCCATCTCAACATCAGAAAACTCATTTTTTTACTGTGAAGGTGACTGAGTGCTGCAACATTTTGCCCAGAGTGGTTGTGGAGTCTCTCTCCTTGAAGAACTGTCTGGACATGGTCCTGAGCAACTGGGTCCAGATGACTCTGCTGGGAATGGGGGGGAAGGTGTGGACTAGATTCCAGCCTCAACCATTCTGTGATTTTTAAGATTGACAGCCTGGGAAAAGTTATCAAACTTCTAAGCATTCTTTTCAGGCTTTACTTTTCTCATTTTACTAGTTTACTGCTCTGAATTCCTCAGTTCCTCTTCCAGATTTGGAGTATAGCAGCAGTATATGTGCAACAATGTAGCTGAGGTCCCAGTGGTATCAATAAGCTGGTATATACGTAACACTTAACTATTCCACTTGGATGCTAATTACTGGTTTCTGTTGCATGTCCCTCTTAATCATTGTCATGATTTACATAACTTCAGTTGAGCAAAAAATGTAAATGGCTTTCATACTCTGACAATTTAAATACCTATATATTTTGGTGCCTTTTTCTCCAAATAATCCTTAAGTTTACTTGTGAAAGTTGCTCCATTGAATACAAATCCTTTTTTTTAACATCTCCATGCTTTTTGGTGTTGCACTTACTCAGGTCTATACACCAGACTACCCTGTTGAAAGCTGACTCTAGTAATGAATATTGACATGTATGCACCTCAGTTTGAGCAACCTGTTTTTTTCTTTAGTGTGTTTCTGTCTTGGTTTGAAAGACAGGTGTCTGCTAAGGAAGGCAGGAGCCTCCCTTGGAATGGAAAATGCTCCCTCCAAATTACTATGATTTTGAAATTAAGGAGCTTTAAGCAAAGGTACGAGGATAGGAATAACAGTTCTTTACTAGTATGTATAACAAGGCAAAGAAACAATACCTATAGCAGTTACAACAAATACAACCAGAAACCAAGTATCAGCCTTCTCGGCCGCAGGCACTTTCACCTTTGGTGTAGTGATGGTCACAGCCAGCAGGGGTGCTGGTGGGCTCTCGGTGGTTAGGGCAGGTGCGATGATTCACCAGCGGCTGCAGGGGGAGCTGTGGTCTGAGCTCGAGGAGCATGTGGTAATGGCAGCTTGACCAAGACAGGAAGGGGTGGAAGAGAGACTTGCTTCACAAACCCCCTGAGGCAGTCGATCCCCGTGTCTCAGCAGGACTCTGGGAAGCAGCAATCTGGAATGGCAGGAATGAGCAAAAAATCCTAGGGTAGTGGATGAGATGTATCAGAAGCTCTGCGGCTGTAGGTGGAAGCACAGGATGTCTTGGCAGGCAGGCAGGGGGTACAGAGCTACAGGGTAGCAAAAGCTCAGAGCAGTGCCAAACAAGTGGCAGGGGCGGGGCAGCAGCAGCCCAGCTCCGAGCACGGCAGGGAGAGGCAGACTCAGGATCCCAGGCACCCAAACAGATGGTGAAAAGTCCCTTTTTTAGTGAGGTAGGTGTCAATAAGGTCCCAGTTGCTGTTCTTAAGAACAGAGGGTCACCCCATAGCAGAAGAGGCAGGAACCAGGCTGGGCTCCAGCAGCATGGCAGCAGCGAATTCCCTCCCCCAAGTGGCAGCTCTTCTTTTGGTTTTCTTAAGTACCCGGTCATTACTGTTTCCTAGCAACTTATGGGACAATATTCCCTAAGTAAAAAGAAACAAAAGGAAAGAACCTAACCACCAACAGTGTTCCACTTGGAGCTGACATTTGAGAAACATTTTTGTTAAGATAAACACCACAAGTTAAAGCACACTTTATCTTACTTTAAATGGGCGTTCAAGTTAAATCAGTGGAAATTTACATAGCCACTATTTGGGGAGTGGAGAGATCTAATAACACCTGAAAGGGCATCTAATCCTTTAAATATGTATAAGGAAATATAAGATCCTTATGCATTTTACACAAAGACTTTGGACTGCTGATTTTTAATTCTGCAGAACTGTCTACATGTGATATATACTCACCTTTGAACTGAATTCTGAGATGCCTTTTTAAATTATCCTTATGAACATTTTGGTCTACAAATGGAGTTGTGCTGGGAATGGTTTGCTGTGTTCTCCACAAAGGTTCTAATTATTGGCTTTTGCAGTACTGACTTCTAGCCATTTTTAAGTTAGAAAAGCAGGTATCTAACTTAAATGTTTATGAATTTAATGATTTAGAAAACAAAGTAACATTTTAAGCTATAACGGCAATGTTAATAGAAACAGTGCAAAACAAATCAATTATATTATTCAGAGATCATTCTTAAAAACATTGAGAAATAGGGCAACAGCAAGTTATGCAAGTCTGTGTTTTTGCTACATTACCCCACGTTTAGATGGAGAAGGATGAAACTCTTTATGGGGTTCCTCACTAATCTCAGGTTTTGTACACCCATTCTACATTTGCCACTGTAAGGCCCCAAAATAACTTGCTTGACAATGTGAGAAACGAGCCTCACTTTTTCAAAATTTGAAAGGTTTAATAAGGGATAAAAGGGACAGTATCCAGCACTGGGGTGCCTGGCAGACTGCCAGAAGCACCCTGTTAGCTTAAAACAATTTTTTTATATGCTTTTTTTCATTACACCGGTTACATACATATTCATAAGGTTATACATATTAAAACATTCCTGTGAGTTCTTGTTCCAGGAATTCTTTTACCTTTGTTCACCCCTTGACCAGTTGTACAATAGTGTAGATTTGATTTTTGGGAGTCATGTATGTCATTTCCTCACAACATGTATGCCATTTCCTCACAACAGACAGGGAATTAGTGATGGCCACAGGGTTAGGAGCAGGAGTTTTTTCACATCCTTTTTGGATGTTATCTGTGTGGTTCCTTCAACGTTATCTAATCATACAGACAGTTTTAGCTATTTTTAAGTTATTCTCACTATTGTCAGCTAGTTACAAAATAAAAGTATCTTGCAAAAGTTAACACATTTTATGAAAACCTAAATGTCGTGGTTTGAGGGGAAATGAGGTTTTTTTCAGGAAGGGGAGGTCATACCAATCAGTGGCCAGGTTTGGATATTGGCATCTTTGGTGGCCACTGAGAATTTGGACACGCCTCTGAGGACACAGGGGGTTTTGCTTTTGCAAGGACTCCCGGACTCTTTCCGGGCTCTGCTTTCAGCAGAGGAGCATACTCCTCTTCCCCCGCTCAGTGTGGCAGGCTGGGCGGGGGGAGGGGAGCCAGGTAGGCCCAGGCCCGGGGGGGGGGAAAGAGGGAGAACGGGACGGGAGCTGGGTCAGCCCCATTTAGGATGGAGGAGTGGAGAACTTCGGAGAGGCCTTCCATCCCCCGTCCCTGTTCCCTACCTTCCCCTCCCTCTCTCGGCCCG
>VZDJ01000170.1:49816-96727 GCA_008694505.1 Cyanoderma ruficeps
TTTAAGGGATAATGGCTTGGATTGGGAACCCAGGGTTGTGGAAGGTTCAAGCAAGTAGATGAAAGTATGTGCTGGTGACAACTGTTGAGCATGTAAAAGATGGAAATTGGGGGGAGGAGGAAAAGTGTTCTGGGAAGTTTTCTTTTTCTGCCTTTGGGTGATTGGGTTTTCTTCCTGTGTTTATTGTCTGTTGTTATGTATTGTCTATTGTTATGTAGGTTAATAAATGGTTTTTTTATATTTCAAGTTATAGGCCTGCTCTGCTCTGTTCTTGATCACATCTCACAGTAGTTTATTAGAAAACCATACACTCATGGGTGCACTGGCATTTGCCCAGCATCAACCCATGACACTAAACTAATGTATATATTTATCACACTACTATTTATATGCATATGAAAGCTGACATATACTATATTGAAGCAGTTAAAAGGGGTTACAAATAGTACTACATCAAAATTGTTGTGATTAATAATGTTAGGAAAATTAATCCACAAACACCAGAGATTTATGTCCAAAAAGGAGACAGAGGAGTTCTTTTACTTAATTCGAATATACGGAGAGGCCATGGGGCATTTCACCTGAGGTCTTTCAAATTTTTGGAGGATGCAGCCTCCTATTTATCCTAATTTACCGGCTGCATTTCCCTCTCTCTTTCCCCACTGGCTGAGGTACTTGAGAGGTACAAACTTCCTGGAGTGTCTAATACCTAAGATTCCCCTTTAATATATAACTCCCCTTTTAATTTTTAATTCTTATGAAATTTATGGGTTTTCCACAGTGTCTCTTTCATCTTTCAATATCCAGTTGTCACAATATCGAACACACAAAGGACGAAGCAGACAGCAGACAGTCAGGCAGGAAAGTCCTATTTTAATTTTTCTGACTCCATTATAGACACTTTTTGCAGTAGGCAAAAGATTGGCTACACAGGTTGCCACCTCTCTGACCTCATAGGTGAACATCACCATCAATCATATTTCTCCTCCCAGAGGAGAAATATGTAAACAAAATAGATAATTCTAAATATATACATAGTTTACATAAAACTGCGTGAGAATCTCCACTACAAAATTGCAAGCACTCACAAGGCAAGAAAGCTTAGGGTGACATCTCACCCTTTTACCATTAAAAAAAGAAAACTAAAAAAGAAAATTATCAACGTTCAATTTCTTTTCGTGGAAGGGCCATCGGAGTGATCACCTCTGTCATCGACATCAGAGTCATCACTCAGTGGTTCATCCACTTGTTGACCTTCATTTTGGTCACAGTCTCCTGGCTGTCTGTTGGCCGAATTCTGTCTCTGCGGTCTCAGGTCAGGATGGACACACTTTGCAGGTACCCAGCGTACTCCAGTATCTGTAGAGACACAAGCATACCCGCGCCCCAAAGCGATAAGGTCATAGGGACCCTCCCATTGCTTGGTGACTAGGTTTCGCACACGGACCTTCAATCGAGACTGATGCGTGTCGTCCGAAGCCTGTCATGAAAGGTGATGGTTCAAGATAACAGGTTTATTTGAGTTCTGTGGCACCGTGAGGTGACTGTGTACAAAGCCTTTTGCAACTGACTGTGCGGGGTTTCACCCTGCATTCCCCATTTTTGTTTCTAAAGAACATGCTTGAGTGTACCATGAGCGCGTTCTACAATTGCCTGGTCCGTGGGAGAATGAGGGATCCCAAATTTATGAGAAACGCCCCACAACTGCTGGAACTGCTGCGCCTTCTGTGAGGTGTAAGCAGGACCATTGTCGGTCTTGACGGGAGAAGGTATGCCTAGGACGGCAAAGGCCTGCCTCCAGCGGGCAATGACATCTCGGGTCTTTTCTCCCATGTGAGCCGAAGCCCACATAGCAGAGGAGAACATGTCCACCGTAACATGCACATACTTGAGCCAGCCGAACTCGGCAATCTGAATAACATCTGTCTGCCAAAGTTCCAAGGCCTTAAGGCCCCTGGGGTTTACCCCTGCCAGCAAAGGTGCAGCGACCGCGTGACAGTCATCACAGGACTCGACAATGTCACGGGCCTCAGTTGGCATCAAATGAAACTGCTTCTGCAACGTATGCGCGTTCTAGTGGAAAAACCCATGTGATGCCTTGGCCTGCGCGAGTGTATCAGGCTGAGGGGCCACCCACGCTGGGTTGGCCACCTTGTCAGCCCTCGCGTTACCTTCCGCTACAAATCCAGGCAAGTTAGTGTGGCTTCCAACGTGCAGAACATAATAGGGATGAATCCTGTCCCGAATAGCACACCACAGGCTCTTCAGTAAATGAAACAAGGCAGCATTGCTGACTTCCTTCAACACCGAATAACCCAACTGCTGGGCAAGGTCAGCCACATAAGCGGAATCTGTGATCAAGTTGAAGGGTTGCTAGGAAAATTTCTGAAAAGCCATGACGGCAGCCCTCAATTCAACCAACTGGGCTGACCCATCCTCATGGCCTTCCAGGACCTTCCACTCAGATCCATCCTTCCAAGTGGCAATGGCCTTCCCTGTTTCGCCCGACCTGTCAGTGAAGATGGTTGGTCCTTGCACTAGTTCCTGGCTGGTTTTGGGCCGCAAAAAGATTTGTGTGGATTTCACCACTTGCAGCAGCTTGTGGCTGGGCAGATGATAAGTGATCTGCCCTGTAAAATTTTCCAGAGAACTTTGCAGTGACACACTGTTTGCAAGGCTCCAGTTGAAATCTTCCCGTGGTACCAGGAGCACAATCTGTGCAGGATCCGCACCCATCAATTGCAAACACCATTGTTGGCATTTGACTATCAAACAACCAATGAGCTCAAACAATGCTGTTGCCGTCTTCTGCAGCTGATGGGGCAAGAAAACCCATTCCAGGACATGCAAGGGGTCAGACCACTTGTCACTCCCTTGGCCAATTATGGCTGTGGGATGTAAATCTGGAGTGGTGACGAACACAGTGACATCAATGGAGGGATCAATGCGATGAACCTGTCGAGCCGAAACAACTTGCTGAACCTCCTCAAGCACCTGATGTGCCTCTTGGGTCAATGTCCGAGGTGATTTTAAATCAGTGTCTCCCTTTAACAAATCAAACAGAGGAGACAACTGTGCTGTGGTTAGGCCCAAATACGGATGTAACCAAGTGATGATACCCACCAATTTCTGTGCATCATTCAATGTGCACAACAAGTGCACAAATTGCACCTCTTGATGCTGGATCATGCGTTCCAAAATTTTGACACCCAGATATTTCCATGGAGGTTGCTGCTGAACCTTTTCCGGAGCCACCTGCAGCCCATGAGAATGCAAAGCATGGATCAGCTGAGGCTGAATCCTCTGCAACTCATCCTGGGTAGACACAGCCACCAGGATGTCATCCATGTAATGATAAAATTGGGCATTAGGAAATTGCTTGAGAACTCCAGACAAGGCTCGAACCACAAACCATTGTCACAGGCTTGGGGAAATTTGCATGCCTTGTGACAACACTCTCCTTTGATACCGTTGTGCGGGCTCAGTATTGTTAATTGCTGGCACCAAGAAGGCAAATTTTGGTCTGTCATTGGGATGCAAAGGAATCGTAAAAAAACAATCTTTCAGATCCACAACGAGGACTGGCCATTCTGCCGGAAACATGGTGGGCGACAGCATACCAGCCTGCAACATCCCCATGCTTTCCATCACTGCGTTCACTTTTCAGAGGTCTTGTAGCAGCCTCCATTTCCCAGACTTCTTTTTGATGCAGAACATAGGAGTGTTCCAGGGACTGGTAGAAGGTTCCAGATGACCCTGGTCCAACTGTTTCTGCACCAAATCACGAAGGGCAACTAATTTGTCTTGGGGAAGGGGCCACTGGGATTCCCAAATGGGTTTGTCCGTCAGCCACCGTAAAGGAGGCATCAGACATGCTGCGCCCTTCAGCACAATGGCCCCAATTAATAATCCGTCCCCAATTGCATCCCCCACGCGGCCAGAACATCCTTCCCCCAAAGGTTATTAGAGGTGCCGGTGACATGGGGCCAGACCATGGCTGTCTGACCCTCCAGGTTCATGATTGTCACGGGCTTCTGGCTCATGTAACATTGCTTCGTTCCTCCCAGTCCTGCTACAGGCGTCCCCACCGGGTCCAAAGGCCAATCTGGGGGCCAAGCAGCAAGACACACAATTGTGACGTCCACGCCTGTGTCGAGGATTCCACGGAGACGAATTTCCAATGGCATTGTACCAGGAATGGACAAGGTGCACTTCTTTTTGGGACGCTTCTTGGTCAGGGAATCGGTCCAGAAGACCTGAGGCGGCCCAGTGGATCTGAAGCCACCGTCTCCTCTCACCCGATTTTCTGCCCTGCAGACAGAGGACTTAAAGGGCACAAGTTGAGCAATTTGTGTTTTTTCTGGGATAGTGAGGGGGGGAGTGGACATGGAAACCATGGCATAAATCCTTCCCGTGTAATCTGCATCCATGAGACCCAGATGCACAATGATAGCCTGAGTGGTGGTCCTATGTCTGCCCATAAGAAGGGCTCTCAAACCATCACCCAGAGGAATGAAGGCATTCAGGGGGACTTTATGCACTGCGCTCTGCTTTAGGACAACCGTTTCAGCGGTGCAGGCGTCTAGGCCTGCTGAACCACGGGTGCTGGCTGTGAGCTTGCCCAGCAAATCTCCATTGGCTCTGGGGATTGGGAAGACACTTTTGTCTGAGCGCGCTTCCCCTTCGTGCTCCGCTTCCCGTTTCCCGAGCTCGATAGAGGCTGGCCATTCACATGAACCATTGCCTTACAAGCATTGACCATGTGATTTGTCTGTCCACACCGTCCACAAAGAAACAAAGAAGTGGTCCCCTTTTGCACTTTCTTCCCCTTTTTCTTGCCGGCCTGAGCATTTGCCTGTTTCTGCTTCCCACCCTGCTGCCCCTTCCAGGTTGGCCACAGGGTGGTAGCCACGGCAGCCACCTTACAACCTGTGGCACCCATTCTTGCACAGGCCTCATCCATTTGTGAAAGTGAGGGATCACCCAGGAGGGCCTGGATGATCCTCCTGCACTGTGCATTACAGTTGCCCCTTGCCAGAGTCTTAAGCAACAACATTCTGGAAGTGAAATCATCCACCTGTCACTCAACTGAAGCTGTCAGCCTCTCTGCGAACCACAGGAAGTGTTCGTCTGTTCTCTGAACAATTGTGGCAAATGACTGCTTTGGTGCAGACATCTCCATTGTCTGTACCAATGCCACCATGCCAGTTTTTGGCACTGCTCTAGTACCAAGGGCTCATAGGTGATTTGCCTATTAACATCAGCAAACTCACCTATACCCGGCAGCATGTGTGGCCCGACCCCATACCCAGGGTGGTTTTGATGAGCCATCAGATTCTGTGCTGCAGTCCTTTCAGCCAATTGAGACCATTTAGACTCAAATATGTTGTATTCGACCAGCTGAAAGAGAACCTTGGCCAAACACCGAATGCCATAGGGTGGTAATATGACTGTGTCCACCAGTCGTAGCACTTGCATCATCTCAGAAGACCCACGACCGTGTTTACCAACCCTATCTCAGAGATCAATCAATGCCTGCCACAACAAATGGGCATGTTTCTTGCAACCAGCTTCCCGAATCACAGGGAAAGCTTGCAGACGGACGGCGAGGCATCATTGTCCTCCGAATCCTGTCCCTTGGGCTCCACGGGGACAGAGGCAGGAGCCCATCTGGCAGCACCTGCAGAGCTAGGGAATCCATCCCTGCCCTGCAGGGGCTGCCGTGCCGATCCGCGGCCACCCACTGCATCAGACTTGTCTTGGACGTCGTCCCAAAACCATCACCCGACACGGTGGCAGCGTCCAATGGCCAGCTGAAGGCGACCCGGTGACTCGGGACCCCTTGCCACAAGGGAACGCTGGCCTGTCATTGGCTGTGCCGTCCCCTCCTTTAAAAGTGAACACTGTGGAGCTGGCATCCGCCTCTGCATCGATGGTGGCAGTGGCGGCGTGTGCAGCGCCGCCCCGGCTTAGCGCAGGAGGAGAGTGCAGCACTGGGAGGGGTGTGTCTCGCAGCACTGCGGCACTGCCAAGTGCTGCTTCCAAGGGTGCAGGCAGTTCGGGGGAGATGAAGCCACGGGGGAGGTGCCACGGGCAACGAGGGGAGGAGGGGGACTCGCGGGGGGTGAAGGGCTCGCAGAAGAGCCAGCCTGTACAGCTTGGAGGCCACCCAAGCGCCACCCCACCCCCGCATCTCTCGTGGGAGGGGCTGTAGGAATTGCTCCCAACAAAGTTCCCCCGGCCGCCCGGATCCCGATGGTGGGCGGCCCTCCCACCCGCTGCGGGGCAGGTCTCTCACTCTTCGGGGCGGCACCCCCCCGGGTGGACTCGACTGATCGCCCAGAGCTGTGCTCGGACCGCAGCTGTGCGTCAGGCAGCCCGGAGCCACACGCGCACTGCGGGTCCCCGCCGCGTGAGTCTGGGGCCACTCCACGCGGCACCTTGGGACGGCGCGAGTCCACGCCGTCCTCCTCCACGGAATATCTCGTGGAAATTCCTCAATGGGGACAGTCTGCTGTGATCATCCCCTCTCCCCGGTCCAAATGCACTTTTGGCACTTCCAGCGCTGGGAAGGCGCGGGGGGGGGAGGGGGGGGAAGACCTCCCACCACCAAGGCACGGGGGTCAGGGGCGCTGGCGGCACCGGTTCCGCAGGGCTTCCGCAAGCCCTGAGATCTCCCGCACTCCAATGTCTGCGGAGTGAGGGTACAGGCGGGGTCCGCTCCACGGACCCTGCACCCACCTCAGCGGCTGCGCCGAGGGCGGGCTTTCCTCACTTCTGCGCCTGCGTGGGGTGGGAATCGGTGGTCCCACCGACAGCGCATGTGTGCGGGAGGGGGCTAAATCCCCCCCACTCCAGCACCGCATCCGCGGTGTGGGAACAGGAGAGAAAGCTCCACCATCTCCCCTGGCACCTAGCCCAGGAGCCAGCCTCAGTCTGGAGCCATCCTCTGCAACCCCAGAACCAGGAGGCTGCAAATTGCGCAGCACCCCTTCCAGCCTTTTCCAGGTTGCTAGCAACCTCAAAAGATCCACGCTGCAATCTGCAGTAAGAAACTGGAGCAGGTGGTCACCCAGGAATCTCCATTCTGCTGTGGAGAAAGCAGCCTGGACGCTGCAAAAGAAACCATGGGTTCTAGCATAATAGAACAATTCTTGGAAGTCCCCTCTGGGAACAGAGGCTCCCTCCCTCTCTAGGACCTCAAACCAAAGGTCCAACACGAGGGCATCATCTGAGGAAGAGGTAGAGTTCATCATCTCTTACCACTTATTACCTCAGACACACAGCAGGCTGCAGTTCATCACATCAGGGTCACCAGATGTCGCAATATCGGACACACAAAGGATGAGACAGACAGCAGACAGTCAGGCAGGAAAGTCCTATTTTAATTTTTCTGACTCCATTATATACACTTCTTACAGTAGGCAAAAGATTGGCTACACAGGTTGCCACCTCTCCAATCTCATAGGTGAACATCACCCTCAATCATATTTCTCCTCCCAGAGGAGAAATATGTAAACAAAATAGATAATTCTAAATATATACATAGTTTACATAAAACTGCGTGAGAATCTCCACTATAAAATTGCAAACACTCACAAGGCAAGAAAACTTAGGGTGACATCAAGTTTCATTTATCAGCAAACCTACAGTTCATTTGTAAAGTCAAATATCTTCTTTTCCATTCATCAATCAGTGGAATCCTTCCCATTGTTTCTTTTACCTCTTAGCGCTAGTTTTATCTACCAGCAGACCCACTGCTTGTTTGTAAAGACAAATCTGTCATTCCTCTCAATAATAATTTGCAAATGTCAACACAACAGAGAAAGCCAATAATTCCACAGTTACTTATAACAACTTTCCCCCTTTGTTTTTTCTTACTATATTTGGCTTGAGCTACAGTTTTAAACCGCTGTACTTGCGGCACACTGATACTTATAGATATATTATATTATATTATATTATATTATATTANACACCTCCTTCTTCTGCTAATAAATAGTCTAGCGCCAACCAATTTTGATACACTACAGCTCTGGTTTGCCTTTTCTGGCTGGTTATTAATTCCAAGATCCAAGCTGTTTCATTAGTTATGCTTGGAGTCTTATGATACAATTTAACATATGTATTGGGGTATGATATCCCCAACTCCCATCCTGTGCCCAGGTGGCTGGTCCATATGTTTACATTATTCGTTCAGGAGGCCACTCCTCATTACCTCAATTTTTCTGATCAATTCTCTTTTGTTTCTTTTTAAGCCATTGTAGACCGGTATTCCTACATTACCTCCGTCTTGGTTTGGTAACAGAAAAAATCCTGGTTGTATAATTCCTAGAATACAACTTCCTTTCCATAGGGGAGGGGCTTTTGGATAAGCCCTTTTTCCACATATCCAAAACAGTCTGGTGCTTTCCAGTACTCCTTTCTTTGGTTATTCATGTTTTCCCAAACTTTAGATATTTCGGGGATCCCATAATAGGGTTTTTTCTCAGTATCATTACATAAAAGAAGTTTAATTTCTCATATTTACAGTTCTTTTTTCTTTTCTGGATCCAATACTGTGTCAGTATTTCAGGGATCCACCACATGGAAGTTCTATTACAGACTTTATATCTTTTACAGGAGGTTTGTCCTACATTATCCAAGAATTTTTTGTAATTGGCCCAGAGCCAGCACAGGGGCACTGGTTGGACTTTAGAAATGTCTCTCAACATCTGTACCTACTTCTATTGGCAGCAGGCCAAGTTGTCCTTCCTGAAATATTAAGTATTTATGAAGGTGCACAAAGGAGTTCAGGGGTTTTTTAAGGTGTCTTAGCAAGGTGTCAGAGGTTTCTCTGACACCTCTGCTCGGCTTTTGCTTCTGGATTGTTTGTTCTTTTGTCTTTTATTAAAACCTTTATTTTACAAAACCCACTTGAAGACCTGTCTCACAAGATTATTTTAAGCACTTTCTCTGCAAGGGCTGGGCCCTCAGAGGTGACGGGCCTTCATGGGGTTTATCACATCTGACCCCATGCAAGATTCCATCACTCTCTTATTATTTCTGAACTTAATCTCCATCTCTCTGAGCTGTTTTCTTCCTTCATGTAAGTTCTGTTCCATTTGAGAAGTTCAACCGGGCCTGGGTTACTACCTTTCCATGGCCACTCTTTGGTCATTAAAGCCCCCCCACATACCCAGCAGTTGGTAACATTTAGTTCTTTACTGATTCCTTCCCCCAAATCTACAAACAAGTTCTTTCCTAACCTTGGGATTTCTATTTCATTTTCTGTTTGTTGCTTGAGTTTTGTATATAAATCTCCAAGTGGGGTTGGCTCTGGGTTGGATTGCTGTATCTGCCCTTTATTCTTGTTTATTATTCATTCCTGTATTAAATCTTGTATTAAATCCTGCCCTCCTTTCCATTCTCAGGTTTTATCTATGGGAAAACAAACCCATTTTTCTCCCTGTGGGCATCCACGGTTCGATCCTAGGTTTTCTGCAACACAGAACCTTTGCCCATTCTGTATGCAAGTGTCTAACTTAGATGAATTATAACAGTGTTGGCTGATGAAAGTATGAGTGGCAAAATAAGAACCTTGAACCATGGTACAGCAGTCTAGCACTTGTGACATGGATCATCCAAATTCCCAAGAGGGAAAAGATTAACAAAGTGTAATAGGAATCCAGTATAACATCTACCCTCACCTTCCATGCCTTATGTATGTTCTTCTTGATAGCGAGTATAGTGGTTAATCCGGTCTTTCCTCCTTATCTCTTTACCATGAAATTATCTGTCACCTGCTTTTCTTATATTGTGGTTTTTCACTATTCCTTAGTCAGCCAGCACTTATTAATTTCATTCACAGAATAGGGTCTTATTACATTCCTATCATATGGAGTTGTTGTCTGCACTCAAAATATGGTCCCTGTTTTTGATATACAACTGCTTCCCACTCAGCTTCTAAAAGCTCATGAGTATTGGGGAGCATCCATTCAACTCCACAACAGAGGGTAAAAATTGTTACTTGCCCTCAATTTGTGTTTGAATTTTTCCCTTTCTCTCAACAGATTTTGCAGCATGCTTGCCATTTGGGGGAGCTACACCACCAGAGCTGGCCACAGTTTTCACGCTGACATTGAACCCAACTTGAATATCTCACCCTAAGGTGCTTTAAGCAGGGTATGCAACCAGGAATAAATCTGGGAGATGTCTCAGCAGGGAGAGCTGATGGTTTTTCTATTTGTAGGTCACAGGCAAGAGCAAAAAACTCTAGAATCACCTATGACTCTGGTGTCTTAATTTATAGAACCCTGATCCACTTGATTGGGAAGTAAATTACTGCCCCAGAGGTTGTGTCGGAGTTTGGACAGCCTCTGACATTTGGGAATACAAAAGAACTCATAAAGCCCCTAGGGAACTCCCAGTCTGGATTGATGTGTGGTTGGCTATCGTTTACTTGCCACATTGAGCACGCATGCTTCATTTTAGAGTCATTCTTAGTCCTCCTGTAGAGGTGACAGTTTTCCAATCGTTGGGTTCTTCTACAGGTTCTTTTATTCTGCTCGCTTGAGTCCATCCTCGTTCCGCAGTTCATACAGCCGATCCGGTGGTTAGCAGCACCTGAAAGGGACCTTCCCATTGTGGGGTTAAAGATTGGTCTTTATTTGATTTAACCATTACCCAGTCCCCAGGATTAACATTGTGGGTTTTGAAATCTAGGGTAGCAGTCTGAGGGATTATCCCTTTTTCTCATAGTCCCTCTAGGGTTTGTGCCATAGACAGGACATATTTCTTGACACTGTCCTCCCCTTCTTCATAAGTTGCTATCCTGTTTGGTGAAATCAGAAAAGGTAATCCAATCATCATTTCATAAGGTGAAATCCCGAAATCTGACCTAGGTTGAGTTCTAATTCTTAATAAGGCTAGGGGTAGGCATTTTACCCACAATATTTGAGTTTCAATCATCAGTTTAGAGTTCTCTTAAGAGTTTGATTCATCCTTTCAACTGGTCCTGAACTTTTTGGATACCATGGAGTGTGTAATTCCCATTCTATACCCAGAGCTTGAATCACCTGTCAGTATTTTTGATGTGAAATGGGTTCCTCGATCTGAGTCGATGTTGTCCACTATTCCATACCAAGACATAAATAATTCCAGAAGAGTTTTTCATACAACATTGGCAGTAGCTTTAACAGTTGGTTCTGCTTGTACCCAATGAGTTAAATGGTCTACTATTGATGCCTGGAAGGCTGACCTGAAACAGAGACTGGACAGGGCTAGAGAATAAAATAGGTATTTATTGAAAGGCCTCCGGCTTCCACCTTGGGCCGGACAGGAGCCCAACCGAGGCTGCACCCTGAGTCCACTACAAAACACCACACACAAAAGGCTGACCCGTCACGAGGTCCTACATTTTTATCAGTTTTGGTCCATTTGCATATTGGGGTTTAATTGTCCAATTACAGCTTCAGGTTGTGAGGTCTCATCCTTCTTGTTCCTCCCTCCGGTCCACCGTTGTTTATACTTTGGGCCTGGAAGCTGTCCTTGGTTCTCAGCAGAAAAGGGATTTGTTTTGTCTACCTATCCTGTGAAGAGAGCTTACTAGCACTTAATATGAGGCTCAGAACTACATCCTTAGGTAACACAGAATCTGCAAGCTAAAGCTTAGGGTATCACTATTACTAGCAAAAATTTCCACCGTTGCACTTGGGGAAGTTCAGTAAAATCTACTTGGATACTTTGAAAGGGTCATAACGCTAATTCTTGCCCTCCTTGCTGTGTTTTTCTCATAATGTTTCTGTTTACTTTTTGGCATATCACACTGTACTGGTTTAAAAGCAAAACCAGTGAGACACTCCAAGTTAGAAATACAATTTAATGGGGGGAGGTGTCACGGTCAGCCTCTCTACTCAGACGGCGATGTCCTGCCACATCTCAGCAGCCCAGATGGGTTTCCCTCTGCGCTGCCAGTTGGCCTTTTTCCAGCAATTCAGCCATCCCCACAGAGCATTAGCTACCATCCATGAGTAGGTGTAGAGATAGAGCCTCAGCCACTTCTCTCGTTTGGCAATATCCAAAGCCAGTTGGACAGCTTTAAGCTCTGCAATTTGACTTGATCCACCTTGTCCCTCGGTAGCTTGTGCAACTCTTCATGTGGGACTCCATACTGCAGCTTTCCATTTTCCCTTAGCACCTACAATTTGGCAGGAACCATCAGTGAAGAGGGCATATTGTCTTTCAGTCACCGGTAGCTCGTTATATGGTGGGGCTTCCTTGGTCACTTACTCTTCTTCTTCTTCTTCAGAAGATAATCCAAAAGTCTCACCTTCAGGCCAGTTTGTTATAATTTCCAGAATCCCAGGGCGATTTGGGTTTCCAATAGAGGCGTGCTGTGTAATGAGGGCAGGCCATTTGCTCCATGTGGTGTCAGTGGCGTGATGCGTGGAAGGAACCTTTCTCTTGAACATCCACCCCAGCACCA
Organism: Cyanoderma ruficeps; assembly: GCA_008694505.1. Classification (NCBI taxonomy): domain Eukaryota; kingdom Metazoa; phylum Chordata; class Aves; order Passeriformes; family Timaliidae; genus Cyanoderma; species Cyanoderma ruficeps. The sequence continues at coordinate 62,283 of VZDJ01000170.1, forward strand.
GTAGTCGGGGTGCCAGAAGCAGCTGCATTTCAGTACCAATTACTTCTGAGGCAGCTTGAACTCCTTCATAGATGGCCAAGATCTCCTTCTCTGTGGGAGTGTAGTTGGCTTCAGACCCTTTGTAACTTTGGTTCCAGAATCCCAGTGGTCAACCCTGAGTCTTACCAGGCACCTTCTGCCAAAGGCTCCAGGACAGACCATGGCTCCCAGCTGCAGAGTAGAGCACGTTCTTCACATCTGGTCCTGTCCTGACTGGGCCAAGGGCTACTGCATGAGCGATCTCCTGCTTAATCTGGGCAAAAGTTCATTGCTGTTCATGGCCTCAGTGGAATTTTTTCTTCTTGTGGGTAACCAGGTAGAGAGGGCTCACAATCTGGCTGTACTCAGGAATGTGCATTCTCCAAAAGCCTATGGCACCTAGGAAAGCTTGTGTTTCCTTCTTGTTGGTAGGTGGGGGACATGGCAGTGATCTTGTTGATTACCTCTGTGGTCATCTGAGAGACCAGGCAAGGTATTCAGTTGTCTGATGTCTTCTTTCTCCACTGCAGCAATCCCAAAAGCCCAACAATATCCTTTTGGGTCTTTGAAATATCCATTTCTGAGTTGGTCTATTGTCGCAATTTACAACATGAGAGAACGACACGCACCTGAGCAGGTTGAAGTAAGGCAAAGAGAAAGGCAGCTTATTATGATTTGGGGTTTTTATAGGATTTGGAATTTGGTCAAGGATTGGTAGATGAGAGGAACACCTCTCTGACCCCAGTGGTCAATTCAGAAGTCCATCACAGAGAGGTATGAAAACAATCTACTTTTTTTTTATGTTACATTCGTGAGAGACTCCACTAGAAGGTATGTGAACAAGATCATCAGAAGGCTAAAAATCAGGGCGACAGTCTATGCTGAGGATGCATGGGGTCTCTGGGCCAGTCACGATGGGGTGTTTTTGCCACCCATTCTCAGTTAAACTCCCTTCGGCCTCCAATACAGTCAGCTGCTGGGACCCTCCTGTCACCCCAGAAATAGAAATGGATTCTGTTCCTACATACCTTGATGCAGCAGAATTTCTCAGAGAGTGAGGGCATGATTTATATTTGGATTGAGATTTGAGCTACCCCAGCCTGGGCCCTAGATTCAGGCCTGTGAAGCCTGTGGCGCAGTTAAAAATTATGTTAAGGTATTAGCATAGGACAGTGATTTTTTCTAGGTATTAATAGATATAGTTTGTAGTGTGAACACTTTAGCCACCTTAAGAACAAGATAAACAATGTCTGTTTGCATTTTTCCTTGTGCTGTATACCAATGAGTGTAGCAGTGCAGGAAAATACCTGTAATTGTAAACTATATTGAAGTGTATATAACCTGCCATTTTAGGCAGAATAAATGGAGAACGTATGATTAACCATATTGGCTGGATCTGCATTGCTCTGTCCAGCTTCCCATGTTTTTAAGGGGTTCTCTGCAATACCTTGATGGTGTCAGAGTACATTGGGCACCAGTGTCAACCAAAGCCATATATTTTTGTGGGTCAGATGTGCCAGGCCATAAGATCCACACAGTCCAATAGATCTGATTGTCCCTTTCCTCTACCTGGCTATGGACAGGGCCTCCCTGTTCCTGGTCATGGTATAAGTTGCCCTCTTCCTGTAAATATGTTCCTGAGGTCCCTTCAAGAGGATCAGTCATATCATTATTCCTATACCGTCTGGAGTTCTGTGCATGAGAGACCAGAGCAGCGTTGACTCTAGATGAACTTCTTGTGGTAGGTCTCTCTTTTCAGTTCACGTACCCGGGCTGCTAAGGAGGAGGTGGGTTTTCCATCCCACTTCCTCATGTCTTCTCCATTGCTCCTGAAGAAGAGACCAGAGGTTACCTCGTGGCCTGCTCCTAATGGCAGAGACTCTCATTGGCTCTGGAGAGATGTGGTAAATTTCTTCCTTGCGTTCTTTTTTCAGTTTCTGATGGCCCTCTTCAATCCAGCTCTGGACTTGCTCAGCCAGTCTTGTTTCCACAGACGAGACATGGGTACAAAATAGAGCAGTGACAGTGTCCTCGTAAATTCTTAGTTTATTGACCAAGAAACCCACCCTGTGTTCGCCTTCCCTCCATTGCAGCATTGCCAGGTAATGGGAGTACATCTTTGGTCCAAGCTGTGCAAATGTCAACCACATCTGTGATGTGCACTGGACACCATATGGGCTTTTAGGAAATCTCTCATCTTCTGAGAAAATGATTTCCAGCATAGCCAATTCCCTCAGGCATCGGATACCTTGTTCCATTGTGCTCCATTTTCCTTGGTGCACCTGGAGGTCTTCTTTACAAAGGTATCTGTCCTTCACACTTGTTAGCAGTCGCCGCCAGATGCTGAGAGTTTCTTGAGTTCTCCTGATCCCCTAGTCAATGACCACATCGTGGGACAGCAATCCCAGTTGCCTGGCCTCAATTCCATACAGAATGGTGTCATTGGCTGCAGCATCCCAGATGCGCAGCAGCCAGGTCAGGATGGACTTGTTTGTCTGGCAGGTGAATTCCCTCCACAGGTCACGCAGCTCACCCAGAGATAGAGAGCGAGTGTTGATCTCTGGCTCTGTGTCTTCTGCTGGGTGCGAAGGTCCTGCCGCATCCTCGTCAGTCACTATGCAGACTGATTTGGTCTTTGATTTCTTCTTCTGAATGGGAGCAACTGCTACCAGTTTAGGCTGTTCCAGTTGGGTGATGGTTTGTGTGGACATGCTGACAGCACCTTTGGTTCCTTTCTCCTCTGTGACAACCTGCGTAGACACAGACATTGTTGCTTTACTTTTGGCTTCTTTCTCCTCTGTGACAGTCTGTGTAGACACGGACGCTGTTGCTTTGCTTCTTTTTCCTCTTCCTCAAGAAAACGCTGCATCACACAATGTAGTGTTTTGATTCTAAGCATGGTGCAGGCCATGCAGAGAAGACCAAGCAGAACTAACAACAACATTATGCTGTCCTTAGCATCCAGAGAGAGCTCAATATTTTCAAAAACTGCTGTGTCAGGCCTGAAAGGCTGGAAAAAAATCCTTCTTTACCCCTCCCCACAGGGGCTGGGTGTGATTGTTGAGGCCCCAGACATAGCATCCTAGACCAGGACAAGCAAACAAAATTGAGAATATATTCCGAATTATGTTCATTGCCTCAGAGGTTATCATGCAATAGACATAATAGACCAATAAAGCAATTTTAGTACCATACCCTGGTCTACACAGGAGCATTGAGACCGGCAGATAGTGCTCCATGTGCGGAAAGATATAGACAGCTAGGTATAAGATACATGTAAGCATGTTGAGCATCATAGCAAACAGGTGTCTTTTTTCCAATACAAAATTGTAATTCTGACTTTTTTCAGTACCTCCTGCCCCAGATTGGGTGCCAAAAATATGTAGTGGTTTGAAAGCAAAACCAGTGAGACACTCCAAGTCAGAAATAGAATTTAATGGGGGGGGTGGGGGGGAAATAAAATGAAATAAAATTTTAAAAAATCAATAGTACAGTACAAAAGACCCCTGACAGAGTCAAAATACAACCTGACACCCTGTTAGTTAGGGTGGTGGTAGCAGACCAAGACCAATGAATTGGTCTTGTTGAAGCAGTGATCCCATAGAACGGTCTAGTAGCTCTTGTCCTCTGGGAATCCAGCAGGTAAGAGCCCCATGTGCTGTCCCAAATCCCAGATTATATTCAGGTGGGAATGCTTGGCTCCTCCTCCTGGGTGGAGCATCTCACAATGGGATGATATCATTCTATGAGTCATGCAGTGGGTCCTTGATTGCCCATTAAACAGAGATAGCTCCCCGAGGGAGTTACCTATGAGTCATGCGGCAAGGCATTGATGGGGCCATTAACAGAAGATAGTGCGGAGAGAGGGGGCAAGGGAAACACTGCCCCACCTGGTTTCAACAGCTCATGAAGATGGTGATAGAATACATACTTTGGGCACATCTTACATTGTAACCTAGGACACACACACTTTTCAGTTACTTGCTTAGCTATTCAAAAAATTCCCATGCAACTCCAATTTTTCAGGAACTGATCACTCAATGCTTGGGTACCCCAATGAGTCTTGTTATGCATGCTTTCCAATATTTTTCTGGCCAGCGGTTTAATTAACAACTGTCTCCCAGCAGGTAACATCCACTTCCCTTCATTGCCTTTTTTTGCTCTTATTTTGAGGAATTTATTTTCCTCTATTTCACTGTATACTGGTATATCCTGTTTTTCTTCTGTGGGGGTTAGGACCATCATCATTTTCTCTTCCCCTGACTCAGCTGCATTTTTAGCCTCCAAGTCTGCTAAGTTGTTCCCTCGTATTTCTAAGGTGGTTCCTTTTTGATGTCCCCAAACTTGCACAACAGCAATTTCCTCTGGCAATGGTAAAGCTTCTAATACTTCTTAGATAAGCCTTTCATGAATTAACCCTTTCTCTTTTGAATTTAACAGTCCTCTTTCTTCCCAGTTTTTCCCAAATGTATGCACAACTCCAAAGACGTACTTAGAGTCGGTATACACAGTCCCCCTCTTTTGTGTTAATAATTCAAGGACTCGTTTCAAAGCGCAGAACTCAGATGCTTGGGCTGATGAGCTGGGAGGTAACTTTCTCTTTTCTATAGTTAATAATTTCTCATCTATTATAGCATATCCTGACATTTGCTGCCCCTGAATTACCCTTGAGGATTCATCAATGTATAATCGCTTTCCCCCTTGAAGGGGTTGGTCTGTCAGATCTGTCACTTTGGTCTGATAGTTTATGATTTCTAAGCAATCATGGACTAGTTCTTCTATTGGTTCCCTGTATAAAAACTGGGCAGGATTAAGGTGTTTATCTGTAATCAATTCCAGGTCATCTTTGTCTATTAGACATACTTTAGCACTCGAGAATCAGTGAGCCATTTCTCAGCTTTATGATTCAAAATATTTCTCACTGTATGTAGGGTGTGAACTTTTAATTTCCCTCCAAAAGTTAATTTTCTGCTTTCTTCTACCAGTAAGGGGGTGGCGACTACTTCCTGGATACAGGTTGGCCACCCTCTACTAACAGGGTCTAACAACTTTGACAGGTTTCTTGGACCATCCCCATTCGTGGGCTAGGACTCCATGGGCTGCCCCATTTTCCACATCTACAAAGAGGTAAAAAGGTTTATCTAAAGCAGGAAGACTTAGAGCAGGTGCATTGATCAATTTTTGGTTTAAACTTTCAAATATCTGCTCATCTTCTTTCCCCCACGTAATTTCATCTTTTACTAATTTCTCATACAGGAATTTAACAGCTTGAGTATACACTTCTATCCATATCCTGCAATATACTAACCACCACAAAAGCTTTCTGATTTCTTTTTTAGTTTTTGGCTGGGAAAGTGAGGTTATTCCTGCAATCCTTTCAGGATTCAATCACTGGCTCCCTTGGCTTATTATATGCCCTACATATTTTACTTCACTCTCTGCAAATTGAAATTTTTCTTTTAATACTCTAAGTGCTTGGTTTCCAAAAAAATTTAGTCATGATATGGTAACTTCTTGGACTTTTTCCTCATCCTCCCCTGAGAGAAGCAACGACATATTGGATAAGTTTTACTTCTGGCACAATAGGGAAAAGTTGCAGAATCTCTTCGAAGGCTTGTCCAAATAAGTTAGGCTATTTGGTAAAACCTTGGGGTAATTTGGTTCATCTGAATTGTTGCTTTCTCCCTGTATCAGGATCTTCCCATTCGAAAGCAAATATAACTACTTTCTTCTGCTGGGGGACAAGCCCAAAAGACATCTTTGATGTCTATTACACTAAACCACCAATGCAATGGAGGAATTTTACTCAATAGTGTGTAAGGATTGAGTACCACTGGATATCGATCTATAGTTCTTTTATTTACTTCTCTCAAGTTCTGAACAAGTCTGTATGTCCCATTCCATTTTTTACTGGTAATATGGGGGTATTGTGGGGAGACATGCATGGTTTAAAGTTCCGCCTTTAAGTAATTCTTGAATTACTGTCTGTAATCCTTTTCTTCCTTCTAAAGAGAGTGGGTATTGCCGTACTCAAATTGGGCAATCTTTGCTAGCAATTTTAATTACTATAGGAGTTATGTTTAACTTGCTCCTATTTCCAGGCTTGGCCCAAACTGCTTCCTTAATTTGTTTTTCATCTTCCTCTTTTAATCAGAGTAGTTTGACTACCATTTTCTCTCCCTCTGGAAGCACCCCAATACCTAACTGCACTTGCAAAAAACTCTCCAGCAAATTACATCCTGCCCTTGATACTAATAAAACACCCCCCATTCCTATTTTGTTTGTTCCCTCAAATATTACGTTTTATAACTGGCACTTTAAATCCTCCTCCTTTTGCCCCTACTACTTGAATTATATTTTGGCTTTTTTCACATCCTTTTGGAATTCTACAAACACATGTCCTCTCAGCCCCTGTATCTACTAAAAATTCAAATTCTTCCTCCTGGCAACCTACTTTTAAAGTTATCAAGGGCTCCTGTTGATACTTTGATCCCAGGAGATAAGGCCCCTGACATTCCTATTTGTCCGTTTCTCTAGCCTTCTTAAAAACTTTCAGGTCTCTTTCCCTCTGTGGGCAATTTTGCCTTAAATGCCCAATTTCCCTGCAATAGTGACTGATTTGGCCTTGGTTGTTAGGTTCCCCTTTTCCTTTTTTAGGGCCTCTTTCCCAGGGAGCTCTGTTCTCTTTATCCTCCCCCTGATTCCACTTGCCTTGCCCCAACTGGGGTCTCACTTCCTTATGGGAGTGGGTCCTCCCATGCTGGTTTCCCTCGGCAATAGCAGCTGCCATTACTTTAGCTTTTGCCTTTGTTTTGTCTTTGTCCCTCCATACATATACCTTTTGGGCTTCTTTTAATAGGTCATTTAATCCCTTGTGTTCCCATTCTTCCAGTCTTTCTAGCTTTTTTCCTATATCTGGCCAAGCATGAGTTATAAAAGTCACCTTCAATAAAGCTTGTCCAGCTACTCTATCAGGGTCTACACCTGAGTATTGTCTCATATTTTTTCTAAACCTCTCCAGCCATTCAGTTGGAGTCTCTTCCTTCTTTTGTTGTTCAGCCATTGCCTTATGGGCATTCTGAGTTCGTGGAACAGCTTCTCTAATATCTGTTATGGAATTCCTCAGAGAAAGAGGGCATGATCTCTATTTAGAGTGATTCTTTGAACTACCCCAGCTGAGGCCTAGCTGAGGCCTGGTCTGAGGCCTTGAGACCTATGACACAGTTAAAATTAAGCTACAGAACTTGTGGCACAGTTAAAATTAGTTATTTAGGTGTTAGGGAAAGGTAATGGGGTTTTAAAGGTTAATAGGTAGAGTTAGTAATAGACAGGTGGTAGCCACCTTAAGAAGAAGTTAAATAATGTGTTTGCATTCCTTTGTATGCTGTGTGCCAATGGAAAAGCTACTGAATTTGTAAACTATCTAGAAATGTATATAAGCAGCCATTTTAGATGAAATAAAGGAGAACGTAGTGGTAACCATACTGGTTGGATCTGCGTTGCTCTGTTCCAACCCTTCCTATTTTGGAGTCTCCCTATAAATATCCCTGACAATTAATGTTCTATATTCTTCCATGTTTTGCCTTCCCCTGGGGTTATTGTGATCCCAATTAAGATGCTGTAAGGACATTCTCTGATCCCCAGGGGGTCTGTGTGCATGTTCCCTTTCCCATATCCACACACCCGCTGCTTGGATCATTTGTCTTTCTTCGGGTGTAAACAGAAGGTTTATTATAGATTGCATTTCATCCCAGGTATTAACATTGGGTCTCAAAAATTGGTCTACTTGTTCTGCTAATCCAATAGGATCTTCTAGTAGACCTTTTAATTCCTTTTTAAATGTTCTCACTTCCAAGGAATTAAGTAGGGCAGTTACAAACCTGATTCCCCTGTGTGCCTCTCCCAATGTTACTTCCCAGAGGGGGTATAGTGCCACTGCTTGGTCTAGATGACTTTGAGGGCTTCGTCAGCAAAAAACCCCCAGAACAGTTCCACTTAATTTAAGTGGTACCAGTCTGGGCATCATTTGATACTGAGTAGCATGTGGCCAGAGTCTAATAAGCAACATGCTAATGTATCAATTTCTGAGGGATCAGTCTTTTCAGAGAAGTGTCTATAATTAATTAGCAAGACTGCTCCTCGGAGGTGTTTTGTAAATCAAAAGGTTTAATAAGTAAAAATACCAAAATAACAAATGTAACAGAAAACAAATGATAAAGCCACACACAGGTGTCTGAGAAATCTCTTACACCTTGCTAAGACACTCCAAAAAGCCTCAAACTTCCTTAGTGCTCCTTCCTAAATACTGAATGTTCTAGGAGGGATAACCTGGCTTGCAGCCAATACGATCACCAAGAGGCTTTGACTTACACTCTCAGAACCGAATCCATGCCCCTGTGCTGGCACTGAGCCAATCCTTGTCAGGAGGGTATGGAAGTTTTTGGATTCTTTACATTAAGGAGTGAGTCTTAAACTTTTCCCTATATGGAAAACACTTGCTGGGTATGGGAAATGCATCCCTACAGTCTTCTCTTTATCATACAGTTTTGCAGCATTCCTCAGTCTGGTTTTTCAACCAGTGGCCCTGCTTGCCTTCACAAGCATGGCAAATGTCAAGCACAGCAAATGTCAAGCGAGACACACTGTCCAAACTGCCACCCCCAATCAACAATCAACCCCCAAATCTTAACCCCCTGCTTCAGTGGTACCCCCCTTTTCTAGAAAATGAGTAAATTCTTTTACTTAATACAAAAATTCTTCTCAATTTCTACAATATGTATCTCTCAATGCCTTGCCATGTACCTTCGACAAGGAGGTTAATACTGTCATTTGTTTCAACATTCTCCAGTTCCAAACAAGTACTACAAAAGACAATATTAAACTTACACTAATCAACATTAATAAAACAATAATGGGGTGACACAACGTATTCAAAATCCCAGTTGCAGTTGGTGACCATCCAAAGAGGGCATCCCACCGATGATGACTTCTGTTTTGTTTTATACTCTGCTTATTTCTTTTGTGTCATAATGGACAGTAATTAGAGTTTTCTCTCCCTTTTCCTGGATTTCTTTCAAAATTTTAATCAGATCTCGGTGTTTTATTAATTGCTTCACTAATGTAAGATTCATTCCAATAGGTGTAGGTAATAACTTGTGATACATTTTGTAATTTGATTTTATCAGCTGGTGGGATACAGCTGGTGCCCGATATAAAAAGTCACACCCAACAATCTTAACAAAATTACAAATACAAAAATTAGAATAATTCTTAATAGACAAAGATACATTGTAATTATCTATTTCTATAATTGCACAAGCAGTTCTTAAACATACACAGCCTTGACCAGTATATACAAGCATAGTCTTTTGAGTAGTATCTGGATATATTTCAAAATGACAGGAGCCTTGCTCAGTGTCGACATATCTCTTAAACATCAATTGTATTACTTTTGCAAATAAACTCTTGCTGTTCTCGATCAATGCAAGATTCTAAATTTACAGTTTGCCATTTCTCATTCACCCTCCAGGCCCATACTCTATGTTCTGAGGGGTAGAGTACTGTCCCTTCATGATTTAATCCTGGTGCAATGATGGGATGAATAATATAAACTGTGGCGCTACATATAGTAAACACAAAGGCAGTAGCCATGTTAGCAGTAGGGTCATAGGTAAAATTTACTAGGGTCCACCAAGACTGAAATTTTCTTTCAAAACTGGTAGCATTGTCCCAGACAGGTTTTCGAATCTCAATCGGAAAAGCGCCTTCACTTCCTTCTCTTATGATTAAGGTAGCTGTTGACTGCAGCCATAATTATGCTTGCATGCAACTGAAAGCCAAAAACACATTACCTTGAGCCATACTAAGTGCATCTATTATTAACTTATGGTCATGGTCCTCTGCTTTCTCCCATATTGGTAATACTTTTGAAACCTGCCATTGACTAGTTCCTAATGCCAATAAGGATGACTGTAGAGGCTGTTTTAATTGTGTTAAATCACTTGTTGCAGTGGCTAGCTTATTCATTTATATTTCTGAATCGATTCCATTTAAAACTCCCACTCCTGTTCCTAATATTCCAGTTAAATCTCTAAGGTGTGCTTGCTTTTGCAACCATGGTGCCCAGCCCTCAAAGGATGTCTTTAGGAAAGAACAGCAGGTTGGCTGAACTTCAGAGCTTTTAGTTTGCATTAGTAATTCAACACATTTAAGAGACCATTCTGGGTTAAGCAGTTGCTGTTGATGCCTAGAAGGCTGACCTGAAACAGAGACTGGACAGGGCTAGAGAATAAAATAGGTATTTATTGAAAGGCCCCCGGGTTCCACCTTGGGCCGGACAAGAGCCCGACCGAGGCTGCACCCTGAGTGCCCTAAGAAACGCCACCCGCACAAGCCTGCCCCGTCACGAGGGCCTACATTTTTATCAGTTTTGGCACATTTGCATATCGGGGTTTAATTGTCCAATTACAACTTCAGGTTGTGAGGTCTCATCCTTCTTGTTCCTCCCTCCGGTCCACCGTTGTTTATACTTTGGGCCTGGAAGCTGTCCTTGGTTCTCAGCAGAAAAGGGATTTGTTTTGTCTACCTACCCTGTGAAGAGAGCTTACTAGCACTTAATATGAGGCTCAGAACTACATCCTTAGGTAACACAGAATCTGCAAGCTAAAGCTTAGGGCATCATTTCCCCCCTTTAGAGGCTCAACAAGGCCTTTACCTTGTTGAGTCTCTACTCTAAATATCTACAAGAAACTATTTAACAATAGTGAACAGCTAACTGCAGTGAACATTAAACAACAATTACAAACATCTAACAGCAGTATTGTCTTGTGTGATTAGGTATTACATAAAGAAAAACAATGATTATTTTGCACAGTTCTTTTAGGTAGAGAAGAAATCATTTAAAACATGTCTTTGTCTGCATCAGTTCCTGTTTTTACAGTTGTTTCAGGAGCAGAAGCTCTCTTAACTCTGGAGTAGTGAATCCAGGGTCCTTTGCCAGCAATTTTTACTGCAGTGAGAGTGGTCAGGAGAACTTGAAATGGTCCTCTCCACCTGGCTTGTAGAGGATCATTGTCCCACCACTTAACGTAGACCCAATCTCCTGGTTGGAAGGAATGCGCAGGTGTGTCAAGTCCTATGGGTCTGGATAACACGATGTAAGTCTGGAGCTTCTGCAAAGTAGAACCTAAAGCCATCAGATATTTCTGTAAATCAAGTTTCCCTTTCATGTAAATCTCACCTGGAATATGGGGGACCTGATATGGTCTGCCATACAGTATTTCATAGGGACTGATGTTATCCCTCCGCCTTGGTTGTATGCAGATTCTCAGTAGGGCTATAGGCAGGGCCTGAACCCATGTCATAGAAGTTTCCTGACAAATTTTGCTAATTTGTGTTTTTAGAGTCCCATTCATACGTTCAACTTTCCCACTCGCTTGGGGTCTATAAGGTGTATGCAAATCCCAGGTAATTCCCAAAATCCGGCTAACTTCCCTAACTACTGTTGCAACGAAGTGCGGTCCCTTATCTGATGACATCCCCAAGGGAACCCCGAACCTTGGAATTATATGATTGAGCAAGACTTTCACCACCTCCTTAGCTGTATTAGTGCGACAGGGGTAAGCCTCCGGCCATCCGCTAAAGGTGTCAACCAACACCAGTATGTACCGGTATCCCTCCTTGCGTGGTAACTCCGAAAAATTTATTTGCCAGTAATCTCCAGGAAGATCCCCTGCTTTAGTTACCTCTAATACACCTCGTTTCCTTGTGTCAGGGTTGTTTTTACAACAGACTTCACATTTGCTCACCACTGACTGTATAATGTCAATCATTCCCTTCCCTATTACTGCCTTCTTTAGACGTTTCAGGAGGTTTTCCACCCCGAAGTGTGTGTTTTCGTGTTCTCTTTGGGCTAGTTCTCGCAGGATCGGCGGTGGCACTACAACCTGATTTTCTGGCGTAACAGCCCACCCACTTTCTGTGATCTCAGCTTTAAGAAACTTGATTAGTTTGTGGTCTGCTTGGTCATATTTTGGGGTGAACCCTGACAAATCAATCTCTTTTTGTGGAATTACTGCGAGCATACCTTTTTCTGCAATCCTTCTTGCTGTTTTATCGGCCAGATGGTTTCCTAATTCTGGAGTGGTTTTCCCTTTTTGGTGACCTCTGTAATGCATGATGGCCACTTCTACAGGTTTTTTAATGCTCTCTAGGAGGGCTAGTATTTGTTCAGCATGTTTGATTTGATTACCTTGAGCTTTTAGAAGTCCTCTCTCTTTCCAGATGGCTCCATGGGCGTGGACAACACTAAATGCATATTTAGAGTCTGTCCATATATTTACCTTTTTTCCTTCGCTCAGGTCTAAGGCTCTCATTAGTGCAATCGGTTCGGCTTTCTGTGACGACACATCTGCTGGTAGGGCTTTTGCCTCAATCACCTTATCTTGAGTGGTGACTGCATAACCTGTCATCCTTTTGCCCTCATTCATAAAGCTGCTCCCATCAGTAAAAAGCTCCCAATCTGGATTTTCCAGGGGCACATCCTTCAGGTCAAGTCGACTGGAATATACCTCTTCAATTGTCTGTAAACAGTCATGCTCAGGCTCATCGTCAGTTAAGGTGGAGAACAAAAACATGGCAGGGTTAGCAACAGAGGTTGTTTTCAGGGTAACATCATCCTGTTCTAGCAACAGTGCTTGATATCTAAGCATTCGGTTACCAGATAGCCAATGCCCCCCCTTTTGTTCAAATACAGCTGCCACGGCATGAGGTACATACACTACAATGTGTCGCCCAAGAGTAAGTTTTCGGGCCTCCTGGATCAGGAGGACTGTGGCTGCCACAGCCTTCAGGCATCCTGGCCAACCCTGGACAACATTGTCTAGCTGTTTGGAAAAGTAGGCCACAGCCCTCCGTTGATTCCCAAGGTGTTGTGCTAGCACCCCCAAAGCCATATTCAGTCCTTCACAGGTAAAAAGTTCAAAAGGCTTAGTTAAGTCTGGTAGTCCTCGTGCTGGGGCTGACATTAGGGAGTGTTTCAGCTGTTTAAATGCTGCTCTAGCCTTTTCAGTCCATATAATAATTCCCCTTTCAGCCGCTTTTAGTGCTCCATACAGTGGATTTACCAGCAGTCCATAATTTGCTATCCACAAATGACACCAACCCACCATTCCCAGGAAAGCTTGCATTTCTCTCACAGTATAGGGCTCCGGGAGTTGACAGATGGCTTCTTTCCGTTTTTTGCTTAGCCGCCGGTGTCCATGGAAGATCTCAAGCCTCAAATAAACTACTGCTTCTTGGGCAATCTGTGTTTTGTCTTTAGAAACTTTGTACCCACTCAGTCCCAAGAAGTTTAATAAACTTATAGTAAGTCGTATGCAATCCTCTCTAGTTTTGGTTGCAACCAGGATGTCATCCACATATTGAAGAACCGCTCCTTCCGGCTCCTGTCTTCTCCAGTCCTCTAATTCCTTCGCTAGCTGGTTCCCAAATATTGTTGGACTATTATGGAAACCTTGGATTACGACTGGCCCAATTGAGCTGAGTTTTCCTCCCTGTCTTGGGATTTTCCCACTCAAAGGCAAAGAGCTCTTGGCTGTCCTTATGCACAGGAATGCAGAAAAAGGCATCCTTCAGGTCTACAACAGTAAACCATCCTAATTTGTCTGTCAGTCTAGTCAACAAGGTGTATGGGTTAGCTACCACTGGGTGTATGTCCTCGGTAATTCTGTTAATTGCTCTTAAATCTTGTACTAACCGATAACTCTTACCATCTGTTTTCTTAACTGCTGGAATTGGGGTATTGAATTTGGACTCACATTGCACTAATAGGCCATACTGCAGGAATTTTTCAATTACAGGTGCCAATCCCTTACGATTTTCTAATTTCAAAGGGTATTGTTTTTGCCTTACCGGTGTGGCTCCTGGTTTGAGTGCAATACTCACTGGTTCTGCTCGTTTGGATCTTCCTGGGACATCACTGGCCCATACTATCAGATTTACCACATTTCCAACCTCAGCAGGGATTTCATCAAATTTTTCCTGTATAAAAAGTGCAGCAACTTGGACAAATTTAGATTCAGGGATTATAACTTGTACACCCCCCCCTTTTTTAAATTTAATTTCCACTTCCAATCTCTCTAGCCAGTCTCTTCCCAGTAATGGTTGAGGGGAGTTAGGCATGTAAAGGAATTGATGGGTTACCCAGTGCTTCCCCAGTTTAAATTTTAAAGGTTGAACGAAAGGCCGTGTTTCGGCTACCCCGGTAGCCCCAACAACTTGTACAGTATCATGACTCAGTTTCCCTTCTAAGGCATTTAACGCAGAATAGGCAGCTCCAGTATCTACCAGAAATTCAATATCCTGTTTCCCCAGCTTAGCTACAACCAAAGGTTCTGCTGAGGAAGAAACCTTCGGTCCCCGTCACTCAGAACCCGAGTTGCTTGAGTTGTGCACCACTGGCAGTTGGAGAACTGGGGATTTCTCTTTTAGTGCTGGACAGTCCTTCTTCCAATGGCCCCACTTCTTGCAGTATGCACACTGGTCCTTCTCTGGAGGGGGAGTTTTCTTACTCGAATGGGTTTTAACCTTCTCGACTGAACTGCTATCTTGGAACACCTTCCAGGCAACCTTATCTCTGTCTCGAACTCTCTCTATCTTTTGTGACTTTCTCCTTATATCACTTGAAGCCTGACCCATGAACAGAAGCACTAGGTGTGCATTGGCATCAATTGATTCTGGATCTAAATAGGCATATTTGAGGGCTGTTTCCCTTAGCCTGTTTAAAAAATCAGTGGGTGATTCATCATAATTTCGCTTTCTTTCCTGGTTCCAGGCTGTGCGCCCACGTGCCCCTATAACCTCATCTGAGGCAGCTCGCCGGCATTGCGGGCTGCTATAAAAACTCGCAGGCCTGGGAGCAGAAGAAGAACTACTCCTCCCATGGGAGGTTCCCTCTCCGCCCCCTTTGTAGAAAGCCTTGCCCCCCAGCTCCTCCTCCAGGGGTGGAGCCGTGGGCTGCATTTGCTGGCTGTCCCCTCCCCCTTCTTCTTTCACCGGTTTGTAGCCTACTAGGGACATGCTCCACCTCGCCCCCCCTTTCTCTGATGGCGGCGGGAGATGGGAGGGGGCTAACGCAACCGGGGGTTGCAGCCGCAGCGGCCCGTCTGCTTCGACCAGGGGCTGTGGCGGGGGTGGGGGAGGCGGCCCTATCAGGGGCCATGGCGGTAGTTGCCAAAGCCCTTCCCCCCCTGCTTGCTGTGGCGTGGATGGTGACGGTGCCGGCAGGGGCAGGATCGGGGGTGGTGGGGCTGGCGCCACCAGAGGTGGCCCTGGCAGGGGCGGGACCAGAGGTGGAGGAGCCCAAAAGGGGGGCACTGGCAGGACGGGGGCTAGCGGGGCCCCGCTCAGACCCAGGCTCGGGCCCCCTCTCCGATCAGGGGCTATGAGGTTAAACTCCGCCTCCTCTTTTCCACACTCACTATTTTGGGTCAATTCATCATTTCTCTTAGTTTTCCCCAGTCTTTTCTTCGAGACCAATATCTGCTCCTTTTTATCTGTCTCTTGGCGACAAGCTAGCACCATAAAGAGCCTTGCATATTTTAGCTCATTGAAATATCGATCTTCTCGTATACAGAAGATTAAACTGGATATTAGTTTCTTATCCAGACTCCCAAATTCAGGCCACTTCTGGTCATCCTCTAGTTCATAAGTCGGCCAGATTTTTTCTGAGAGTCTAGTGAGTTTGGACTTAATGAATAAGGGATTCCCCCCGGTCAAATCAGTCCAGTTTCTCAAAACTAGTGCCAGAGGACTATCTCTTGGGATGTTATTATTACAATCTTCACGAGAAAATGCACACCCCATCCCTCAGCAGTTAGGAGTGAGAGAGTAATTAGGGGAGAGAGAAGCAAACACGCACGGGATTTGAACTCCCTGCGCCGCTGCTGGCCTCACGCCAACAGCCCCGAGGTCTAACTCCGAGCAGAGATTCACTCCCTGCGCTGCTGGCCTCACGCCAACAGCCCTGAGATCTAATTCCGAGCAGAGATTCACTCCCTGCGTACCTGGTGGCCCTCCCCTAACACCCAACAGAATACCTTCCTATTCAGTTACTCACGCGTCTCTGTCAGGTCCATGGAAGTTTGGATTCTTGGGATCTGATACCTCCTGGGCCACAGCTGGAGCCGCCGCCCTCTCGGGGTGCCGGCAGAAGCTGGATGTTCCTCTGGTCCAGGGGGGTTTTCCAGATGCCTCACTGTCCCTTCGTGGTCGCCAGAAACTGATGCCTAGAAGGCCGACCTGAAACAGAGACTGGACAGGACTAGAGAATAAAATAGGTATTTACTGAAAGGCCTCCGGGTTCCACCCTGGGCCGGACAGGAGCCCGACCGAGGCTGCACCCAGAGTGCACCAAGAGAACGCCACCCACCAAAGGCTGCCCCGTCACGAGGGCCTACATTTTTATCAGTTTTGGTACAATTGCATATCGGGGTTTAATTGTCCAATTACAGCTTCAGGTTGTGAGGTCTCATCCTTCTTGTTCCTCCCTCCGGTCCACCGTTGTTTATACTTTGGGCCTGGAAGCCGTCCTTGGTTCTCAGCAGAAAAGGGATTTGTTTTGTCTACCTACCCTGTGAAGAGAGCTTACTAGCACTTAATATGAGGCTCAGAACTACATCCTTAGGTAACACAGAATCTGCAAGCTAAAGCTTAGGGCATCACTGTTGGCCCGTGTTCCTTATTACATATGGGCCAATTTCATAAATTTTGAATTCAAGCCTAAGTGGTGTGATTTGAGTTTGGGCTGGAGTGCTGGCATAGGTTGTAACAGGCCCAGTTATGGCATTTATTTTAAATTCAAATGAGAGGCCCAATACTATCATGGGTCCAAAGACAAACCACCTCAACAGTCTGTACTAATGTAAAATTATACCAACAGTCTAATTCATTTAAATGATTACAAAAGCTTGGGACCAAGGCCACTCAGCATTGTTCTGGCTAGAGGTACTTTCCAATTCTTGGATTATAATTATGATTACAAACAAAACAATTTTCTTGATTAAATTTCTGCAAGCTGAATTACTAAATATTCCCAACTGTAATGCATTCATTTTGCTCAAGTAAGTTTTAGTTTCAGTTCATCATCACCCAGTGTTACTTTCCAGGGGGCCTCTGGAGCCTTCTTTACTTGAGTGTGATGGATCCACGCATTCTGCTCCTTGATCTTAATCATGGTGAATGTGGTAAGAAGCACCTGGAACGCTCTGTCCCACTGTGGTTCCAGTCTTTTCTGCAAGAGACTTAACATACACATAATCTCCAGGCTGTATGTCATGCACTGGCCCATCCAACCCTCTACTCTGAGTTCCAGCCACGTTTTTCAATTTTTCTGAGTTGTTTACCCAGGGGCACCATGTAGGTGGTCAGTGTTTCTTCCCCAACTTGGGTGGACATTCCTTTCTGCACCCCATATGGTCTCCCATAAAGCATTTCGAAAGGACTTTTCTTTAGTTCTGGGTTTAGTCTGTATTCATAGCAATGCTACTGGGAGAGATTGGGGCCAAGGCAGATTAGCTTCTTGCCCTAGTCTCACAATTTGTTGTTTCATCAAATGATTCATTTTCTCCACTTGGCCACTTGACTGAGGGTGGTATGGAGTGTGAAGTTCCCAGTCTATGCCCAAGTGACCGCTAATTTGTTGCACTATTTTTGAAATAAAATGTGGTCCTCTATCTGAGGATATTGTGGCTGGAACTCCAAAGCATGGTATGATCTCCTGTAACAATACTCTGATTACCTCCCGAGCTTTGGCAGTTCTGGTGGGGGAAGCTTCTGGCCCCCATGAAAAGGTATCTGTTAACACCAACAAATATCAATACCCCCCTTTTCTTGGAAGTTCTGAAAAGTCAATTTGCCACTGCTGCCCGGGTCCATGCTCCCTTCCAATAAGACCAAGCTTTGGTTTAGGGGTATTTTTGGGTTTAGTCTGGAGGCAAAGGTCACACTGCCAAGTCACCTGAGCGATGGTAGCATACAGGTTCCTGGCAGTAATCTTTTCAATTAAATAGTTATGCAAGGCATCAATTCCCCAGTGTTTTCTGATGTTCCTCCCTTACTAGTGACCATAGTAGATGGGAGGGTATAACCAACTTCCCTTCTGCAGTGACAGCCCACCCCTCTTGGTTATATGTTCCCCCTTGCTCCTCAATTAGTTTTCTATCTTGTTTATTATATTCTGGCTTACCTTCAAGGGAGATCTGACTGTCTGGAATCAAAGCTCCCTCTACTGTTATCTCACCTTTTGCTACTTCTTTTGTGTCTCTGTCTGCCAGCTCATATCCTTCCTCCAATTCTGAGCTCACTTTCTGGTGTGCCTTGATGTGCATAATTGCTATCTTCTCAGGCATCTGAACTGCTTCCAATAGTCTCATTATCTCTTGTGCATGTTTGATGTTTTTCCCCTGGGAGTTCAACAGTCCCCTTTCTTTCCGGATGGCTCTATGTGCATGTACAACCCCAAAAGCATACCTTGAGTCTGTGTAAATGTTTATTTTCTTTCCTTTTGCTATTTCTAAAGCATGGGTTAAAAGCAATTATCTCAGCCTTTTGTGCAGATGTATCTGCTGGCAAAGGTCCAGATTCGATTATTCTTCTGGAGGTGTTAATAGCATACCCAGCATGTCATTTTCCACTAATGACGTAGCTACTTCCATCAGTGAACCAGGTTTCTGCATCATTAAAAGAGGTGTCCTTCAGGTCTGGACAGCTGGAGTAGGTTGCTTCAATAGTCTTAAGGCAGTCATGGTATACTGGCTCCCCTTGATTTCCGCTGGGAAAAGAAGCTGAGTTGACAATGTTTGTTACCACTATTTCTACATCATCTTGTTCTACCATAGTGGCTTGGTATTTCAGGAACCGTTGTGGGGAAAGCCAGTACTCTCCTTTCACTTCCAGCACTGCGGACACTGTGTGAGACACTAGCACAGTCATTTTCTGGCCCAGGGTGAATTTGTGTGCCTCTTGAATATTCAACACAATGATGCTATGGCTCTGAGGCACCCCAGCCATTCCTTGGTTGTTGTATCTAGTTCCTTGGAAAAGTAAGCAACTGCCCTTCGATATGGCCCCAGGTCTTGTGCTAGTATTCCCAGGGCTATGCCCTGTTTCTCATGGGAAAACAGAAAAAATTGTTTACTCGCATCTGGAAGTCCTAGAGCTGGAGCTGACATGAGAATTTTCTTTAGCTGGTGAAAGGCTCATGTGGCCTCCTTTGTCCACTGGAGGTCTCTGTCTCCATTTGTAATAAGTGCATATAGAGGTTTTACAGCAACCCATAGCTGTATATCCATAACCTACGCCATCCAGTCATTCCCAAAAAGGTTTGCAGTTCTTTCATTGTCTGGGGTTTCGGGGTTTGACATATTGTTTATTTGCAATCTTGCCCTAGCGTCCGTCGTCCAGCACTGACCTCATAACCCAGGTAGATCACTTTCTGCTTTACCATCTGAGCCTTTTTCTTTGATACCCTGTACCCCGGAGTCCCAGAAAGTTTAAAAGGCTTACCATCCATGCCACACACGTTTCTTTCATCCAGGTGACTCTGAGGAGGTCATCTACATACTGCAACAGCCTTCCTTCTTCTGGTGGAGCTTCCCAGGACTCTAAGTCTTTTGCAAGTTGTTCTCCAAACAAGGTGGGCAAGTTTTTGAACCCCTGAGTCAGAACTGTCCATGTGAGCTGAGTTTTGCACCCACTTTTAGGGTTTTCCCATTCAAATGCAAAAATTTTGTGGCTGGCTTCATGGAGAGGGAGGCAAAAGAAGGCATCTTTCAAATCTAAAATGGTAAGCCAAGTTAGCTCTGGTGTTAGGCATGTTAACAAAGTATATGGATTTGCTACCACAGGATAGACATTCTCAGTTATCTTGTTGGCAGCTTGTAGATCTTGTACTACTCGATATGAACTGTCAGGTTTTCAAACAGGCAAAATGGGAGTGTTAAAGTCAGATTGACACTTTTTTAACAATTCTAATTGCAAGAAAAAAATCAATTATTGGGCTAATTGCTTCCCTATCTTCCTTTTTCAAGGGATACTATTTAATTCTAACTGGTTGTTTCCCTTCCTTAAGTTTAATGAGTATAAGGAGGTGCGTTTCTTGCCCTCCCTGGTATGTTGGAAGCCCAGACTCCAGGAAAAACCTGGTTAATTATTTCTTCACTCATTTCTTCTTTAATTTCAATAGCTGTTAACATTAAGCTCAACACTTCCACATACCATTGATTGTTTACCTCCAGAGTAATTTCCCCATTTTTAAAAGTAATGGCCACTTGTAATTGTACTAATAGATCTCTACCCAAAAGTGGCTGCGGAGATTTGGACATATATAGAAACCTATGAATGCCACACTGCTTCCCGATCTTGTATTCCAATGGTTTGCAAAAATATGCCTTTTCAAACTTGCCAGTTGCCCCTTGGACCACAGCTGTCCTGGTTTAGGGCAAATTTGGGAGAAAACCTCCGAATAGGGTCCCTCCAGAATAGCAAATTCAAGCAGCCCCTTCCCCAACCGGTTCGGGAAAAGATTTCCTTGGAGAAAATTGGAAAAAAAGCTATTTATTTAACAAGCAAAGTACCCACAAGCATAAAAAATGAATAATATGAAACAATAAAACCTCTCACTGTCAGAAGAGATGGCAAACCCAGAAAGTCCTTGTCGTGGTGTAGCTTGGCTTGCTCAGTCTTTTATCAGTCCCTCTGGTGCTGGAAAATGCCAAGGCCCCGGTGGCTACAGGTGTGAGCTCCTGGTGCTCTTCTGGGTTTTCAGTCCAGAGCAGGTTCAAACAGTTCCAAGAAAAAGGAAAGAAACAAAACAGTCCAGGGAACTTCTCTGCCTCAGCTGGCTAAAACCAACTACAAGCAAAGGAGATGTCTGTCCCGCTGTCTGTCTGTGCTGTAGACAACACAGTCCAGGAGCAGAAGGTGGAGGAGTGAGTGCAGTTTCTGAAAACAAATTCAGCTCTTCTCTTTCTCCCCACTTCGCTCTTGGAACCAGTCTTAAAAGTACAGAACATAATAGCCAACATAAACAGAACAGATGACTGGGGATACAAACATCATTAAGTCACCCTAGGACAACAACATAATCTTTTCCCACAGGCACTAAAGCTTTGTTTAAAACGTAATACATCGCTCCCATATCAACTAAAAATTTCACCTCTTTCCCTTCTTTCCCCAGCTTCATTTTTATAACCAGTGGATCCACTGGGGTGGAATCCCCTGGTTCTCCTCAGTCTTCTTTCACCTGCACAATCATCTCTCTTCCCTGGTTCCTTCTTTCCTGTCAGTCATTTCTGTTTCGCCCTCTTTCTGGGCACTGATTTTTCCAGTGACCAAATTTCTTACAAATTGCACACTGATTTCTACCCAACCAGGGTGGGCCTTGTCTGGGTGGTCCCTGCCTGCGTCTACCTCTCTCTTCTTCACTCACAACTGCCACCAGTTTTCTCATTCCTTGTTTGTATCCCTCTTCTCGATTGCTAAATACTCTCCATGCCTCATCTAATAGGGCTTCTAGGTTCCTCCCATCCATTCCCTGAAGCTTCTGAAGTTTACATCTAATGTCTCCTGTAGACTGTCCCAGGAATAAATTGACTAACTGTTGTATTCCTATCTCGGACCCAGGATCCAGTGAGGTGTGATGAATCATTGCATCTCTCAAATGGTCCTGGAATTCATATGGGGATTTGGAGGGACCCTGTTTAATTGCATACAAGGCTGATCAGTTTATAGTTTTGGGAATGGCCCTTTCCACTCCTTTTGCTATCCATTCCTGATAGCTTTCCAGCTTTTCCTTTGCTGCTGTTCTATTTGGGTTCCACTTTGGATTTTGAAGTGGGAAATAATCTTTTATGTCCAATTGTTGGGTTTTATAATAGTCTTCTGCCAAATCCCCTGCTGTTTTTAAAATCTATTGCTTTTCTGTTTCAGTCAGCACATCTAAAAATAGTTGTACATCACTCCAATTTGGATTATGCTGCTTTATAATGTATCTTAAACGTTTGGCAGTACTTATTGGGTTGCTTCGGTAATTTTTAGCATCCTTTTCCCATGCTTCTAGGTCAGTTGTGGAAAAAGGTACTTTAACTATTATTCTTTCTCCCTCTGGCCCCACTGCCTCCCATAGGGGTGCTTGGAATACCTGCCTTCTAGTCAGAGATAAAATCGGACTACTAGGAGGGGAGTAGGCTGGAACTGATGTCTCTTCCGAATCTGCATCCTCTTCCTGTTCCCCAGGGGGAGGCCTAAGCAAGTCATCTAGATCTTGTTCCTGTGTTACTGTCTGGTATACCTTATCTGTTTTTGTACACCTTTAACCAATGCTACAAGCTGAGCAGCACTGCTTAAGCTTCTCTTTATTAGCTTTGCCGTCTTTTTCAAGGGCTAGCACCAGGGGATCAGAATGTGCTCTCATTCCACCATCTCTCTGCCATTCAGGGTGGTTACAAAGGGAGAAAACATATCCGCATACAAAACCTCGTCCCACTTCCCTTCTTACCTTAAAAACATTAACTGCAATAAGGTGTTATATTCTAAAGTTCCAGTAGGTGGCCACCTCACTCCATCTTCCAATCAATACAGAGGCCACCATTGACTGCAATACTTGATAAGATTCCATTTGGTCTCCGTACCCCCAGAACGCCCAATGTCCTTCCAGTGTGCCAGGATGCAACCCAGAGGACTAGCTTTGGAAATCTCCTTGCTCTGGCCACTTCCCATTATCTCCTTCTCCTCACCTTGTCTCGCTTCCACCCAAACCTTCTTTCACAGACAATCACAGTCTTCTCCAGTCTTCCTCTCTCACACCCCAAGTTTCAGGAACCAAATGTGATTTTCCACATACAAGCCTTAAAATCTCAGGCTCAAAGTCTATTTGGCTAAAGCTCCTGCTTGGTTGTTCCTGCTCACACTGGCTATGCACACTCTGTTGCCTAGCAGAAGAGTAATACCAAGGCCCTGCACAAACCTTACACTGTATCAACACCCACGTGAGATGCCACCCTCTCAAGCCAAAAGCTCCCAAATTACCACACAAACAAGCTATCCCATTTCTATCTCTTGAAATATTCAGATTATCTACTGCAGATTGCTCCCAGTCCAAGGCTAGCAGCTTGTCATGATCTGCTAATACAAGCAGGGATCATGATGGTTCGTTTATTGATCTCAGAGTGCAAAAGACACAAGAGATTACTGTTTTAATCATAACAATGCACCTTTATTGAGTGCCCACAACACGGTAATGCGATAGAGGAGAAAGAGAGAGAGAGACAAAGAATAGAAAGAGAAAGAGAGTGGACTAGCTACCAACGGATGAGACGAAGTCCTCGTGGCCATCCGCCAATAGATCCGTCTTCTTCCGTGGGGGAGATCTCCAGTTTTGGTTAACCTAGGGAGTATTTTTATAATCTTTTCTAAAATGACAGGCAGTTGGCCAAAAGGTGGGGAGATCGATACAAGGTTCATTTGAGAGAACGAGAACAAGTACAGAACAGACCGGTCTGGCAGCAAGCACAGCCAGCCCACCGTGACTTGCCCATTGTTTCTGCCCAGATTCCAATGGGAATGCATGCCATTTTTTTGGTCCAACGAACACACCTGCAGGCAACACTTGGCAGACGTCCCACCTCAGCCAGGCCAGAACTCCTGTGTTGGGGTTTTAGGGTTTTCAGTCTCTGTCCTTGGGGTTTCAGTCTCTGTCCTTGGCAATGGTCGTGAGGCAGATGAGGGATCTTTGGACCAGCTCTTACACAGCTCTCCTGCGGAGGTCTTATATACCCCTTTTAAACCCGTGTGTTTCCTCTTTCTATCCACTAATATGCTGGATTCACAAACTCCCAAGGATAAAGTCCAAACCACTGAGGGAGAGGAGTTCCTTCCACTTGTCTAGCCACAGTTAAAACACACAGCAATCATGACATTCAAACATAACACACTCTCATCCACTTCATCTGTACTTCAATATCCCCACTCAGCTGCCCAAGGATGGAAACACAGGCAGAGCTCCGAATCCACCAAAGGCACGTCTTAGTCACTCACACAACCAAAACGCCCAGACTCAGCACACACACAACCACAATAGCAGCAATAAAAGGATTCACTCACTTCACCCCAAGAAGTGCTAGTGGTCTCTCAATCGATCAGTGGATCCTTCTCTCTTTCCGCCAGCCACTCTATCAGCCAGTGGATCTCTCTGCTGGCATGGAACCCCACCGGCGCTGGTTGCTTGCAAGCCCAGACTTTCCCTACACAGGGTCAGCACTATGCATGGGATGTCTCTCGCGGCTTATTAGCAGCCCTGGCCAAGCGTATGACTTACAGGCTATGTAGATTTTAAATGCGCAGATTGTCCTCAGTGCCAGCAGGCTGTTGTCTACCCCCGCAGTGAGTGAGCCAAGGAACGAAGTTCCTCCTGGTAAGATCCTGGAGCACTCCTCAGAAGGTTCGCCCCCTGCCACTCCTGTGGCCAAGCAGAGCCTATCCTACCACGGTCACCAAATGTTTTGCAGAATGACTCCACAACTCATCAGAGTTGTAAAGTAGGTATGTTTATTCACCCCTGAGGCTCAAGGGGGATTGTTCCTCCCAAAAGCATGTGCGCCTCACAAGGTTTTGTCCCTATGTTTATTATCTAAAGTGTTACATATGCATTAGGTTTCTGAATACGCCCATACATATTCATCACCTAGCCCCGCCTAGCCTCCCTTTGTATTAAAATGAGCCTAATAGTCTTTCCGTGCTTGCGCAGTGCTCTCTGGTGGTCGTAGGTGGTCATCATGATGAAGTAAAACTGAGTCTTCCGCAAGCTGAATTTTTTACCTTGTCTTCTTGTGCATGCTCAATGGTCCCTTGGCTGCAGTCCAAACCACTGGTCTGGATCCACTCAGTTTAGAGTCTGAGGAGCCTCTCTTTTCATGAGAGAGTTGATGCCTTAAGCTTTTAGCTTTTATGTTTTTCAGATTCTGTGCTGCCTGGGGGTGTAGTTCTAAGCCTGATATTGTGTTAGTAAGCTCTCTTAACAGAGTAGCTCAACATAACAAATCCTTTTATCTTTTTCCTGCTGAAGACCAAGGATGAGTGCAGCTTTCAGGCCCAAAAGCATAAACAACGGTGGACTGAAGAGAGAAACAAGAAGGACGAGACCTCATGACCCGAGGCTGCAGTTGGACAATTGGGCCCCAATATGCAAATGGACCAAACCTTATAAAAGTGTAGGACCTCGTGACTGGTGGTCCATTTTGTGACCATTCTAAGTCTACCTTGGGTGCAGCCCTGGTCAGGCTCTTGTCCTGCCCAAGGTGTACCGTAGAGGCCTTTCAATAAATATCTACTTTATTCTTTAGCTCTGTCCAGTCTCTGTTTCAGGTCAGGCTTCCCAAGGCATCAGAGTCCTTGCAGATTTTGCATTCCTTTATCCTGTTATGGCGAGGAGTCCTCTCTTTATCATACAGATTTGCAGCATTCCTCAGTCTGGTTTTGTAAGCAGTGGCCCTGCCTGCCTTCACAAGCATGGCAAATATCAAGGACAGCAAATGTCAAGCGAGACACACTGTCCAAACTGCCACCCCCAATCAACAATCAACCCCCAAATCTTAACCCCCTGCTTCAGTGGTCCCCCTGAGATAATTGAGTCTGACAACAGGACTCATTTCAAGAACAACCTCATAAACACCAGGTTTAGATAACATGGCATCGAGTGGGTGTACCATACTCCTTACCATGCACCAGTGGCTGGGAAAGTATAGTGGTGCAACAGGTTGCTTAAAACCACCTTAAAGGCACTGGGTGGGGGGACTTTCAAAAACTGGGAAATGCATTTAGCAAAGGCCACATGGTTAGTTAACACCTGAGGTTCCACCAACTGTGCTAGCCCTGTCCAATCTGAGCCCTTGCAAACAGCAGATGGAGGCAAGGTTCCAATAGTGCATGTCAGAGGACTTTTGGGGAAAACTGTTTGGCTCAATTCTGCCTCGAATAAAGACAAACACATTCATGGGGTTGTCTTTGTTCAGAGACCTGGTTGCACATGCTAGGTAATGCAGAAGGATGGGAAAACACATTGTGTACCTCGGGGATTTGATGTTGAGTGAGAACCACTTGTAATTTTAGAATGTTTATGTACCACTGTCTGTTGAATGTCCCTGCCACTATTCGATAATTGTTATATGTATGTATGTAAAGATGTTTGTGCTTAAAATCGGAATCTATTAATTTGGGCATTAGGCCAACAATATGGAATAAGGGGTGGAATGTTTTGGGGTAATTTGACACTTTATTCCCTGATCATCTGCTTTATGCCCAGAAATGGCTGCAGTACCTTTAAGATGAACCAGAGAGCTGGGCTGGAGCCTGGGAACACCAGGTGTAGGCTCTGTCCAATTTCATTCTCTCTCCGGTGTGCTCCAAACAGTGTGGACTGGGGACACTGCATTGTTCCTTTTGTTAGATTGGGGTTTTTTGCTAGCTTGAAGCAAGAAGTTTCTTTCCCTTCCCCTCCCCTAGCCTGGACACTGTATCATGAATCCTTTTTGTGGTTTTGTTCCCTTTAACTCTTTTCAGCTTGGCTTATTTTTCTTTTTGGCTCCTCTGGGGAGCTGCCGGGGCTACTCTGAACCCAAGACCACAGAGGAGCTGAACCAACATGAGAAAAGACATTAAAATCCACCAACTTTGGCTGCTGCGAGGAGGACACCCATGCCAGAAATTGAACAAGTTTCCCATCTGCGCTGCTGTGGGCTACTACATGAACTGTTCCCCTTCCCAGAGACAAAGGGACCAGTTGCTATTTTGTTTTCTGGGCCACACGGTCAACCAGTGTATTTTTCTTCCTTGGGCATTTTTTGAGGGATTTTTTTGTTTATTCTGCTGTGGGTGGGTGCTTGTGTGTGTGAGTATGGATGGTGGGTAAGTTTCTGGGAGTTCATACCTAGCATTTATTCAATCCTTTTCTGTGCCTTGCAGGCACCCCCCTCCTTTTTTTTTTTTGTAATTAAACAATTTTTTTTCTTTTCACTTTCACCCACTGGTATCAATTTCTCTCATTGGCAGAAGAAAAGGGAGTTATTGAAGCCTTTTTCTCATTAAAAGAAATGCTTATTCCAGGGCATTTTCTCCAGAAATTTCTCTCCAAAACTGGGACATCCAGTTAACCAGGACTGCTGGTAGATGACTGAGAGTGGTTCTGCAAGTTGTTTAACCGGTTCCCTCATTACTCTGGTGTGGATTCCATCAGGGCCCATAGAATTGTTTGTGTCTAATTGGCATACAGGTCACTAAGCATCCCCTCCTGAGTTATGGGGGCTTCACTCATCTTCGCACCATCAGCTTCCAGTTCTAGGATCTGGGTATCCTGACGACAACTGGTCTTGATATTGAAGACTGAGGCAAAAAAGGTATTAAGTGTGTAGTGCTCCTGTTCTGAGGAGGCAGGGACTTGATGTTACCCTCTCTGTGTTAACCCGTCCCTTGACCCAAACCCTAAAACTCCACCCCTGGTATGTCCTATAAAATCCCATGACCCCACCTTTGCATGGTCTTTCATCTGTGTCCCACTCCTCCTCTCCAGGGGTAAATAAATGGATTCTCAAGCTTAAATAAAGGAAGACCTGTCTCATTCTTTCCCCTGCCAATGCCAGCAGCTGCATCCTCCCTGGACATGATGAACTCTGTAGCTGCGCGATGCTACAATTAAGTACCTCTGCCTTTTCCTCATGCCCTGGCACTTCACCACCCTCTGCATTCCAGAAATGATGGAGACACTCCTTGACCCTCCTTTTGCTGCCAAGGGGTTCATAGAAACTTTTTTTTTGTTTTCTTTAACTGTAGCAGCCAAATAAAGTTCTAGTTGGGTTTTGGCCATTCTAGTCTTCTCCCTACATGACCTTGCGACACCCTTATAGTCCTCCCAAGTTACTTGACCCTCCTTCCAGAGATGATAGATTATCTGTTTTCCCCAAGTTCTCTGTTTAACCAGGCCAGTCTTTTTTCCCAATGACTTGTCTTTCTATACATGGGAGAGGCCTGCTTCTGAGTATTCATCAATTCCTTTTTAAAGCACATCCAGTCTTCCTGGACTGCTTTGCCCTTCAGAACTGACTCCCAAGGGACTCTGTCAGTGTCCTAAACAGTCCAAGGTCTGCCCAAAGAAAATCCAAGGTAGAAGTTCTGCTGACACCCCTTCTTACTACACCCAGTATTGAAAACTAACATTTTGTGGCCACTATGCCCAAGACGGCAACCCACTACTACATCACCCATTAACCCTTCTCTGTTCACAAACAACAGGTCCAGCAGACCATCTCCTCTGGTAGGCTTATTTACCAGTTGGGTTAGGAAGCTGTCTTCCACACACTCCAGGAACCTCTTAGACTGCCTCTCTGCTGGGTTGTATTTCCAGCAGATTTTTGATTCTTTGGAAGCTTGGAATTCCATGGGACTAATTGCAATTCATCTATCACCAGTTAAATAACCATTGATAAGACTGACTAAAAAGGTATCTAAAATGGTCATTCTCAGTATTTTCTACTTAGTGAAGTTTTGCAGCTCCACAGCCCAGTAACTGAAAAGACCCTGGCTTCAGTGTAGTTTTTAGCAGATGGTACAGCTAGAACTCAAACTACTACAGATGTTTTTACTACCATTGCTGCAGGCCCTCATTGTTAGTGGTGAGGTTTCTTCCTTTTGTTGTTTTTCTCTTAGGGAATTTTCTCCCATTTGTTGCTAAGAAACAATATCGACCAGAACTTAAGAGAGACAAAAGATGTAGCTGTGGAGAAGGGGGAAGAGTGCAGCTGGCTGCTACTCTACCTGAGGGTTTTTCCTCTTGGGAAGGCAGTTACCATGAGATTTTGGGCTAGAGGGAAAGGGCTGGGAGCAGCTTCTAGCTCTCTCTCGCTCTTGACATCAGAGGGAAGACAGACTGCAGTCACTGTGGGGAGAATTTGTCACCAATGTGGAGTCTCATCTCCTGCTGTCTTGTCCTACCATGAGTGAAGATCTGCTCGTAAGAGTAGCTGTTGGACTGGGACCTTATTAACAGCCTACCTCACTAGAAAGGATTCTCACCATCTACTTGGGTGCCTCAGGGGAAAACCTGGAACCCCGAGCCCCTCCGAGGGAGCCTCTCCTGGACATGTTCGGGAACCCAACTGCAGCTGCCTAGTCCAGCTGTTTGTCTGCCACAGCACCAGGTTTTTTGCTGCACTGTAACTCAGCACCCCCTGCCTGCCAGGACACCCCATTGGCGCCTGCTACAGCTGCAGAGTTTCTGATACATTTTGTTTACTACTATGGGATCTACTCCCCTCTGCCATCCCAGCTTGCTGCTTCTGAGGTTCATGCTACAGGCTCCTCATAGAGCCTGTATTACACAGACTTCCTCAGCTCCCTTGTACTACCCTGAACACACTCTAGCCTCTGCATAACTTTCTACTTCACAGCGGCCAGCCCTGTTCTCTCTGCTGAAGGGAGCTTTTAGTTCCTGACAGTTCTGACTTGGAAAACGAGCAAATAGCCAGCAATGTCTTTGGTCTTGCTGTGGCAGGCATGGACAACTCAAACTGTAGCAGAATCTCATCCAGTTCTGGAAAAGGCACCAAAGTTGTTGCTGTATCCTCTTTGCTTGCTAGGAAAACGGAGAAAGATGAGTGCTTCTGCACAGAGCAAACACACAAAGCACAAGCACGGAAACTGAAAGAAGACAGTGCCTGCCACATTCTGCAGCATCTGAAGCACTCGGCAGCATGAGACGATATTCGGAAGGCAAAGCGCCCTTGTGCCAAGCACTGTCATGTAGCGATTTCAACAAGTGTGCCAAAATGTCCATCAGGGCCCTGCAGCATTTTTGGCTATAGCTCTCTCAGCACATCCTCAATGGGCCTGTATTCCACAGCTTTCCCAAGCTTTCTTGTCCTGCCCTACACAGACTCTAGCCTCTGCATGACTTTCTGCTTCACAGCGGCAAGCACTGGTCTCTCTGCTGAAGGGAGCTCTTAGTTCCTGACAGCTCTGACTTCGAAAAGGAGTAAATTGCCAGCAACGTCTTTGCTCTTGCAGCTGCAGACAAGGACAACTCAAACTGTAGCAAAATCTCATCCAGTTCTGGAAAAGGCACCAAACTTGCTGCAGCAGCCTCTTTGCTTACTGGGAAGAGGGAGAAGGATGAGTGCTTCTGCACAGAGCAAACAAAGCACAAAAACTGAGAGAAGACAGTACCAGCCACTTGCTGCAGTGTCTGAAGGACTCTGCCGCAGGAGGCGACATCTGGCAGCGAAAAAGCCCTTGTGCTGAGATCTGTCATGTAGGATTTGTAGGTGTAAGAAATAAAATACAAGTTTCTGAGTTTAGTCAAGTAGAGTGCCTTCTCAGTTGGATACTGCTACAGGCTTTTCTCTGTTAAGTACCGTTTAGCTCAAGCCTATTGTTACTGTAATTGGAAATACCTTTCTTAAATGTTTTCTCTGTTAAATGTTAATTACCTGAGACCATATTGTGACTATTCCGTTCCTCAAACTGCCCCTGCCGCCCCTTCACTGCTTCTCCCTGCTGCTTTCCACATGGCAACTGATTACACCACCCGACATGCAAATGAAAAAGCCCCAAGTGCTCATGGAACACTATTCGGACATAAAACCCCTAAAAACAACAAGCCAACACAAAACCAAAGACTAAGAATGACCACTCTGGGTCGGCAGGACTATAGAGAACCTCATACCAATCAGAGCTGGATTCCACCTCATCACCATAACTTCAACAGCACTCAACCAGACAGGCACCCCTAGACTACGAGTCCAAAAGGGGTCTTCCCAGGATCTATCCTGGGGACTCTCATGAGGAGGAAGAAGAGGAAGGCCCAGCTCTGCCCTGTGGCAAAGCTGAACACCTCCTTCTCTGCGTCGTCCATCAGGAGCAGCGGCGGAGTGCACAACCCCTCGAGCCCCCACCTAGAGCTGATCTTAATAAAGGCATTAAAAAGGAGCTGGTCTCCTTGCCCATTCTTCTCAACTGGGGACTCATCCGGGATTAGCCACGCCAGGAGGTGGTCCTAAGGCAGGATGGCCACCCATCTTCAGACTTCCGGAGACAGCTGGCTAAGCAGACCCCAGATCAGCCTAGGAGCAGCGACACAGAGGAGCACTGGCATTGGCAAGAGACCAGTGGCAGGAGTAGGAGGCGAACGAGTGAGGTGTGAGTGAGACGGGGGCCTGCAGCTCAGACCGCTGCCATCAGTGGGACCCCCAAGTACCACGGTTCCAGACTCCTGCGAGGGGGCTTGCTGGGAATGGGGGGAAGTGAAAGGAGCAAAGTGTGAATGAGGCGCCTCCTGGGGGCATAAAGGTTCCCCCCTCTGGGCGTGCGGAGGGTTCCTTAGTGTATGAATGGCATGCATAGGGGTAGGCCTCCCTATAGAAAGGGCTAGAACGCCTAGGCTGCTTCGGGCGCATGGAGGGCCTAGGCGAGCAAGAGTCACGCGCAGGCAACCTAGGTAACTCCCGGGGTGGTATGTGGGGGTGCTTAGGTTAGGTGTGAGTGAACACACCCCCCCTGCTTGGGTACCCGAGAGGACCTGACTGGGGAATTGGAATTGGGGGTCCCCAGGCCCTACTGGCACCAGGCAGTCAGTGAGGGACCTTCATTTCCCAGGGTCTGTGACACAGGATGTGCTGAAAGGCCCTAGCTGTGGCGGCTCAGTCTCAGCTCAGGGAGTTCCTGGGAAGGGAGGTCATCAACCTGCTGCCGAAGAGCACAGGGGCAGGTAGTCTGTGCAGGCGGGCAAGGGAACTAGGGTAACACACGCACACATCCCTTCACCGGAGCCATCCCCTGGTGGGCAGGGTGGCTAGAAGGCAAGGGGGAATTCTCCCACCACTTACATTCAGCTCTCATGCAGAAGCTATCCTCACTGGGGAAGGGGGATAGTCAGGGAGCGGAGGGGCAGGGGATTCCAGGGTTGAACCCTGCTGACCAAAACTTTGTGGACGGCACTGAGACAGGAATGGGGGAAGGTCCCAGGGTGTCTAGTGCTAGTTTCCCCTTGACGTCGACTCAGGAGTGCTCATAGTCTCTACTGGCAGGAGGGTCAGGGAGGCGAGGCGCAGGGGGAACGGAGATCGGACTGTGTCCGATTGTGGTGAAGCGAGTAGGAGGCTGGCCTAGTGTAGGAGAGAGTGTGAATCTTTGTGTGAGAGGGTTGTGTGTAGAGAAAGTGCAAGTGAGAGAGAGTGCAAGTCTCTTGAGTGAAAGGGTTTTTCGTTTGTGTTGAAGTTCAAAAGTTTAGTTACCCGTCATTGAAACTTTTCATTTGGGTAGGGGCACCTTAAAGTTTTAGTTCAGGTCCAATCAAAGGAAGTAAGAAATGGGGAAGTGTGTAAGTAAGGAAACAAGCTCAAAAAGAAGGAGTAAGAAGAAATTAGAAAATATTCCCCCTAGTAGCCCCCTGGGGCAAATGTTAGATCAATGGGGCGCACAAGAGGCCACAAAGGGACTAGACAAAATCAGAATGATATACTATTGCATGGAAATCTGGCCCAAATTAAAACTACAGGGGGAGTGGCCATGGTATGAAACCAGGGACCCACGGATGTGCACCCAACTAAATCAGCATTTGAAGGCTCAGAGAGATCTTGATTTAGAACAGCTAGACTATGCAGCTTGTTGGCGGAAAGACATCACAGAGGATGAGATTGTAAAAATATGTAAATTGCAGGAATGGAAAGAAGGTGGTAAAAGACAAAGGGAACAAGACAAGGAAGTTAATAGCAAGTGGGATCCCCTTGATTACCTACCTCCCTGTCCTCCCATTTACCCAGCAGTACCTCAGGATCTTCATCCAGGACCCCCAGTCTTACCCTTACACCCTTCCCCGAATACTCCAATAGTATCTTCAGTTGAACCCTCAGTTCCCTCCCTTTCAAAATCCTTACCTGTTCCTTCCCCAACAGCTGTAATCCCCTTACCACCTCCACCTAGCACCCCTCTCCCAAGTTACCCAAATCCCCTACCTTCTGCATCTTCAGTCACTCCTTTAACTCCGTCCTCTGTGACCCCTGCAACTAACTTAGTCCCTTCTCCCTCACCCAATACTGTCCCTGCACCTCCTCCCAATTGGAAGCAGAGTTTATCCATGCCTAAGTCTAGCTCCCGCTCGAGTGACCTCCAAATCCCTATATCTCCCACTCTTAATCAAAGTGTAAGCCTCATAGAAGGGCCCTATTGTAACACCAGATCTAAGACATTTAAGGCAGAAAGACTCTTGCCCCTGAGGGAGGTCCCTATTGGCAGAGTGGCCAGAGGGATTGGTTTTGTGAATGCTCTGTTGATGGCCTCTGAGGTCTGGGGATTTAAAAAAGAGCTAGGGAACCTTGTGGAAGACCCTGTAGGTATATCCAATCAGGTAGATCAATTCCTCGGCCCCGTTTACACCTGGGGAGAATTAAATTCTATCCTAAACATCCTATTTAATCCAAAAGAAGTTAGGATGATCCGGACTGTGGGAATAAGAATTTGGTAAAGGCAAAATAGATTAGGGCCCCCAGGCGACCATCAATTGCCACTAGTCAACCCTGGGTGGAATCCAAATCAGGAGGAAGGGAGGAGTAACATGAGGGATTACCGATCTTTGATGGCAAAAGGAATAAGAGAATCAGTCCCTCAAGGTAGCAATATGAAGCTAACTTTTGATGGTACACAAGAAAAAGATGAAACCCGAGAAGCCTGGTTAAATAGATTGAGGAGGAATTTCCAATTGTATTCAACCATTGATCCTGACGGTCCTGAAGGCCAAGTCCTCCTGAAGGTGCAATTCGTTACGAAATTGTGGCCTGATATAAGGAAGAAACTGGAGAAAATCTAGGACTGGCAGGAGAAAGGAATGAATTGTTAAAAGAGGCTCTGAGGGTGTATCTAAGAAGGGAAGAGGAAAAAGCTAAAGCAAAGGCTAGAGTCATGGTAACTGTGGCTAGAGAGAGCGTAAGGGAAGCAAAGACCAGCCAAGTGGAGATAAACCTAAGCCCCCATCTAGAGAGGAAAAGAGTAAACCTGTGCCACCTTGGGTTAATTCCAGGAACCCTGGAGAGAACAGGAGGTGCTATTATTGTGGGGAAATGGGGCACCTGAAAAAAGATTGTAGGAAGCTCTCACTTGATGAAGCCATAGCTCGAGAGCAGGATACTCTGGAAAAAATGCTGAGAGGGGACAGCAGTGATGATTAGGGGTGTTAGGGGCTTTATACTCTAGGGGACACAATGAACCACCAAGAAGAGCCCCTAGTAAACTTTGAAGTGGATCCCCAAGGTGAGGAACATGAATTTCTTGTTGACACAGGAGCACACCGATCCAGTATAAATAAACTCCCAATGGGAGTTATCATGGGGAAA